>JAGKTI010002574.1:0-37641 GCA_018397915.1 Birgus latro | reverse complement strand
GCGTGGGATTCTCGAATATAGTTTACTTGTGGTGATTCATATTAATTCGGACAATTTAACATTTTCTCTCTTTCATTCCTACAATACCAAATGACTTCAGATACTTTTACTCGTAACAGATATTCCTTTTCGCAGGAAGAGAAAGAGACAAGAGAATATTCAGTATCTTGTCTTTCCTGCGAAAACAAATCACATGTAGGAGATGTACTTTAACGTAAATATATGTGTGAAACCGGGCCCAGAATCAGTTACGTGTCCGTATCCCCATCTGCATCTTTTCCAGTGCTCTTTTTGTGCTGTCACATCATCAGTTTGATTTCAGTATTGTGACATGAAAATTAACACTGACATTAATTCGTCAGTCCGATGACATTTTTACAAACGCGCTTGCACAGCAAGAGCTGGATTATGTTTTACTCGACGAGCGCTTCGTATAGACACATAATGCCTGGCCCCTATAGAGGAGTTCGTAGCTCGATTCCCTGCTAGAGTATTAAAAACTTTCCAAGTGTGGACGCACGTGTTCTGTGTAATTTTCCAACATACAGGAAGGCACTTGTACTGGCTTGGACAACTGCCATGACGCTTGCTGAGTTGCTTGGGGCTAAGCAAAAATCCAGTTAATTCTGAAATATGTGTCATCATATGGGTTGGGGTTGAAAAATATCCTCTGATAACTGATTTACCTGATTCTTCATTGAATTTAGATTGGTACGTCTTCGTCACGTCGTGGTATGGCGACATGGTGCCTGGTTTCTCTCTAGGAGTCCCAGGTTCGAGTCCCGGCTAGAGCGGTAAAAACTTTATACAGTATATATATATTTCTGTACATATTGACACTGCTGTTTTAACAATAAAAAAAAAGTCGGACGAAACGTAATTTGAAGAAATAGTCAGAGATGGTACTAAATTTCCAGAAAAATTGATCAGAGAGCGGAACGGCGCTTAGCTAGGAATTTGTCCTTGACCTTCGACTGACGAGCACCGAAGTGTATTCACTTCTTCCCAGACTCCCTCACAATGCATGTGCCGTTTCTCTTTTTCAAAATGAGACAAGGCGTCTATGATACATTCTGTTAGCCTTTATGCATTCATTCATGCATACATACGTAAATGCAGATATATGTACACACGTACGCTTGGCCACATATGAAACTGGGACAGCAGCAATGTGTAGCAGATGTCTAGCATTTGGTATGACTGACTATCCTGACATACTCGCACGTTTGTTGGTGGCACTGGCATGAACGAACGGAGATGCCAGATATTAGGTGAAATGATCAAATGAAATAACTGTGAATCGTGACTGTCGGAAATCGTAGCTAGATCTCCACTTCACACAGACACTGTCCCAGGTTCATATGTGCCCAACTGTACACGACTCCACATGAAAATACTGCAGTTGCATTCTCTCTGGTCTTCGATCCCAGCTATCTTCTGGCAGGATATTAAAACAAAGGAGAAGGAGAGAACGACAGAAACACGGAGCGAGGGGCAAACACAACCACCACTTTCTAACACTGGATGGGCGTTGGCACAGTTCATGTCTTTTGGAAACTCAATGACATAATAACGACCTGAACCTTGCGCTGGTCTACGTCAGCGTAAGTACTTAGTCAGGGCAACAAAAAGGAAAGATTCGTAAATTATTCAAGCTATGTCGTAAATATAAGGATGGTATATTTAACTCAGTTGTTTTTATTAAACAAAGAAACTAAGTTCTTTATACGAAAAACTGAGAGACAAGCTGAAAAGTTAATTACCGTATTTCGATCAAGTAAATATAAAGACACTAATTCCAGAGAACCTTTTAACCCCATCACTGGTAAAAGTCTATGGTAAATGTCCATCGAAAACTGAATAACAATCAATGGGTAGAATGAGTAAAGCATTGAAATAGGTCGGCGGACTGAAGCGGTCAGTGGATCAGTTTTGCCACCCTTCCATTACCGTCCCCCCCTCCTTACTAAATTCTGGATCCGCCTCTGGTCCCTGATTTAGTCAAATTTAATATCACCTGCCCCAAACCCAGCCACTGGGGGCACAAGCCAGTGCAACTCAGTGCTTGTCCCAAGGCCGGATAAATGGGGAGGGTTGCGTCATGGAAGGGCATCCGGCGTAAAAACCTTAACCAACTCAATATACGGAGCACAAAAGAAAATATCATACCGGATTGGTCGTGACCCGGGTTAACAACGACCGCCTCCTGTCTGTTGTCCAACAGGGGGCTGGTGGAAAGCATGCGACTGTTGGCCAAAGGAAGGAGAAGAGAAGGAAGACAGTTACAGAGGAAGTGGGAGAGAGGGGAGAGTAGAAGAGTGGAGATGAGAGAGATCTTTGAATGTGGGCACGATGATGGGTAAAGGGAGAGAACTGGCCGATATGATGGAGAAGAGAAAGTTTGATATACTGTGTGTGCAGGAAACGAAATGGGAGGGAAGTAAAGCGAGGACGATTGGAGGAGGGTTCAAGTTGTTTTACCATGGCGTGGATGGGAGGAGAAATGATGTGGGGGTAGTAGTGAAAGAAAAGTATAAAGACAGTGTATTGGAGGTGAAGAGAGTGTTGGATAGAGTAATGAGTTTGAGGATGGGAATTGAGGGGGTTCTGATTAATGTCATCAGTGCATATGCCCCGCAAGTGGGGTGTGAGTTGGAGGAAAAGTAAGAATTCTGGAGTGAAGTAGAGGAAGTGATTCAGAGCATACCCAGGGAGGAAAGAGTGGTTATGGGAGCGGATTTGAATGGGCATGTTGGAGAAATAATGGTGACGAGGAGGTGATAGGCAGGTACGGTGTCGGGGAGATGAATGCACAAGGTCAGATGGTTGTGGATTTTTCAAAACGAATGGAGATGGCTGTAGTAAACACTTATTTCAAGGAGGAGGAGCACAGGATTACGTATTTTAGTGGGGGAAGGAGTACACAGATTATATCCTGTGTAGGAGATGCAACTTGAAAGGATTCAGCAATTGTAAGGTAGTGCCAGGGGAGAGTGTAGTAAGACGGCATGGCTTATGACAGAGCACCGAGAGATGAGCTGTGGTACTGTATGAGAAAGTCAGGGGTGGCAGAGAAGTACGTGAAGGTGGTGAAGGACATGTACGACGATAGTGTAACAGCAGTGCGATGCGCAGTAGGAATGACTGAGGGTTTCAGGGTGGAGGTGGGATTGCATCAAGGATCGACTTTGAGCACCTTCTTGTTTGCAGTGGTGATGGGCAGATTGATAGATGAGATTAGACAGGAGTCTCCGTGGACAATGATTTTTACTTACGACTTTGTGATATGTAGTGAGAGCCTGGAGGAAGCTGAGGGGGGAACTGGAGAGATGGAGATATGCACTGGCGTGAAGGGGAATGAAAGTAAGCAAAGACTGAGTACATGTGTGTAAATGAGAGAAATGACAGGGGAACCGTGAGGCTGCAAGGTGCAGAGGTGGCAAAGGTAGACGAATTCAAATACTTGGGGTCAGCTGTACAAAGTAACGGAGAGTGTGGTGGAGAGGTAAAAAAGAGAGTGCAGGCTGGATGGAGTGGGTGGAGAAAGGTGATAGGAGTTTTCTGTGACAGAAGGGTCTCTGCAGAAATGAAATGGAAAGTTAGACTGTAGTGAGGCCAGCCATGTTGTACGGAACAGAGACGATACCCCTGACAAAGAAAAAAAAAAAACTGGAGGCAGAGCTGGAGGTAGCAGAATTGAAGATGTTGCGTTTTTCACTAGGAGTGACAAGGTTGGATAGAATTAGAAGTGAGCATATTAGAGGGACAGCGCACGTGCGTCAGTTTGGGGACAAAGCTAGAGAGGCGAGACTGAGATGGTTTGGACATGTGTGGAGAAGGGATGAGAGGTATGTCGGGAAGAGGATGCTGGAAATGGAGCTACCAGGCAGGAGAAAGAGAGGAAGGCCAAAGAGAAGGTTTATGGACGTAGTGAAGGAGGACATGCGGTAGGTGTAACAGAAGAGGATGCAGAAGGCAGAGTAAGATGGAGACGGGCGATCTGCTGTGGCTACCCCTAAGGCGAAAGGCGAAAGAAGAAGAGTATCACCTTCCCATCCCCCTTTTTAAAATGATAATCATAGTAAATTATTCCACAATAAATTATTCCATGTATCGACCTCTTTCTGCAGAGTCAAATCTTACTTACGAAGAAAATTAACTAGTTTTGTTTATTCAGGAAAGCTGGGAAATCGAGAGTACAGATAAACTTCCCATACCTCTTAGTCCCCTAAAAAATCAAAACACGAGTTATGAGAGATGGGGTTAAGGTTGTTCTGAATCCGCTTCTTGAGTTATATAGGTTAATATTTAGTTTCCTTCTTGTACTTAGCCAAATATAATTAGCTCTGACGTTATCAGTGAAGACGTTTATCTGCAGTAATTTATGGAGAATATCACTGGAGGGCGTACTGAGTACAACAGTATATCGGTACATCTTTATTTATTAAAAAAAAAAAAGTATCGTTAAAAGAATAGTTTGCTGAAATCAGGGGGGTAAATATGGACTAGCGTAATCATAAGCAATTACATACATCGATGCCGTCACACACACACATACAAAAACGTAAGTCACCCCGATTCTGAATAAAATAGCCTCAAGGTAGCAAGAAAATCTGAATTATAAAAGCTACATCATCAAAGGGAGAGGGGCAAGAGAGACTAATAACTTTTTCGGTACTATTCACGCATTATAGTATTCATCCCTTCCATGCGATCACATGCTTATTCACTGTTCTTCCTACCTCCAGACAATTATATTCATCATATGAAAGATTTCCTGTTCGGTTTTGGTTAATGAAGACCGTGACTAACGACTCTAGTTCTCAAAGTCTCAAGCTGAAGGAAATCGTCTGAAAGTAGCAAGAATAAAACTATACATCATCAGTGATCTGTTTAACCGTTTCACTCTAAGGACAAATTACTACAGCATTCTCTGAAAAATTGTATCAAGCCATTATTAACTGCTTCCTCACGAGGGGATCTCTGAAGCTGCATTAAACAGTCTTACGAACCAGGAATAGAAAGGGACAAACTATCGGATTGAGGATAAAGTTATTAAACTGTACTGTAGCTCAGGATCCCCTTAAATGCGCAGGCATTCATTCCTCTTCTAGCTCCAAGCGATTTTATTCAGCTTAGCTTTTGGAACAGCGCGGGATTAGATAAAAGTCTTATTAAACCCTTGTCTATAGGAGCTATTTGGTACGCTGTATCAGATCACCTCTGGTGGAAAAAAAAAATCGTGGTGAAGAGTAAGTTTTGACCTATATAATAATTTTACTAGATTATTTTCTGACAAAACGGTCCTTCAGAGCCTCTGTTTGGACATGCACGACCTGCGGGAGATTCAGGCCTTACAGTCCTGTCCTCATCTCCTCCATCAGATCAGCCTCTAGGTCCCCCGCTGTCGTCTCGTAGTCCTTCACCTTCCCTGCCACCGGGGACTCGGCCTTGTAGTTTTCAATGTCTCCTCTCAGCCACTGCTCCAAGGATGCTATCGACTGGGAAAGTATGAACAATCTTAGTGAAAGTAGGCTAAAGATCTTACGGAAATAATAAGGGATCCATGGGAAAGTAGAATGGACCTGAGAGAGAGAGAGAGAGAGAGAGAGAGAGAGAGAGAGAGAGAGAGAGAGCTACAAAATTTGATATAAATTTCCAGTTAAAGGTAGGCGCGCGCGCGCGCGTTGTTAAATGAATACATTAAAATAATGTATTTGTTAAAGGAGTACTGCATATAGAATTGGGTACCGGAATGTGTTTATGTGAAGGTGTTCAACAACGCTGTTCGCAAGAGATTTACGTTGATAAATCTAGTACTATCACCACCACTTCTACTATACTACTACTATGCTACTACTACTAATAATAATGAACCCTCTGTCAGTGTTAGGCAGGAACCGTAAGAATGTGAGATAAGTCAACGAGAATAGGACAAGGAAAACAAGAAATAAATATTAGGTCTAATGATTCATTCCCACACCTTTTTTACTGGGACTAGCCTACACACCAGCCTGAGCTTACAGATGATTAGTGAAATTAAGAGACCTTTAATGGTCAGGGTATCATCTCCTGTATTTCTAGGCTGATGCCCTGCTGGTCATGACAGATGCATGTGCACAAAACAGCTGTCCACGTAATAAATGAGATCAACTTCATTTGATTCATACATGCAACAGGACAATTTCCTCCAGGCAACCCATTCCACCATACATCGCTCCACCTTCCTCCTCTTACTCATCCCATTACCGTGTGGCACCATCTTATAGTCTGTTACCTGCACACCAAACAGGAAACTGTGTTCCTGTGTACTGATCATATTTAGGGATAAATATCAAAGTTCTAGCACAAATGTCACGAGTGATGTCATTTTCTTTCATGGGTTACCTATCCTAGCAGAAAGCTGTGGTACTGGAGATACTCCATTATAATTCTGTCGACACTTTTGTGTAGATTTCATAGGCGTAGCCCTCATCAGGACCACATAGCAGTAAGACAAAATTTCAGTTTTAGTAGTATCATACACGAATGTTATTTACTGTGTGAGAGTGGAGTTATAAAGCAGCCTTGCTACGTGTCTTGACAACTGACGTGCAAGCCGTGTCAGGAAAACTCTTCTTAATTTCTTTTTGGGTACGATACTGATTTCACCAATTTTCGAAATATCCTTTCTCATGAGAAGGGAGTAAACATTTTACTCAACACTGAGAAATGTGCTCTCAAAGCCACACAGATACATTACAACCATAGAGACATTGACATGAATACCAGTGGTTTATAATTTTTTTTGAAAATATGTGGCAGGGGCATCTCACACCTCATTTTCGTGGCCAAGGCAGTGTCTACGAGATATCTGATATATCTCACTATCATTATTAAATTTTCCTTTTCTTTGGTTTGTTGACTGGGTACCACATAGGACATAGGACATACCTTGCATCAGCCATTCACATATCAAAGAGTTACTAGACCATGTAAAAGGACGATAATTCAAGGAAATCTGTGGGTGTAACTTACCCAGTCACCTCTTGAACAGAGAACCTTTAAACTGGATTTGGTTACTTTTTTATCTGGTGCTCTTCAGTTTTACATTTTATAGGAATTAAGCTAAGAAAAAGTTTTCTAATCAGGGATATTAAATAGGTCCGTAATAAACAACAGACTGAACACAAGTGGAAATACAGTATAGAAATCTCTGTCCTTGAGGCACTGAAGTTCCAATATGCATTACGTGTAAAAAGTCCACGCGCCCAGTGATATGAAATGTCAGTAAATAAATAGATAAATAAATAAAATGGAGAGGTTGGACGCGTGAGAGCTTATTCAGAATATCTAACTCGGCCTGGGTGTGAATGATCGATCCAATATTTAACTGCTTTTAATAATATTCACTGCACATGTCTGACCACCTAAAAGTTGTTTTTAGGTTTACCCTCCTTGAACGCCTTCTTTCCCCACTGGATATTTTAAAAGTCATAAAAGGTCCACTTGCTAACCTGACTATCCTTGACGTTGGTGTGGCTTGCTTCAGGTGACCATGAGGCAGCAGACTCAGGCAGAAGGAGGTGGGGGGAACGGCTGTGGGTGATGGAGTATGGAGGGGGAGGGGTAGATGAACGACGGGATGAAGGTAAAGTGGATGGATTGCAGGATGATGGACAGGTGGATGTAAAACGGCGCGAAGGAAAGGTGGAAGAGAGGTCGGATGGTTGGGAGCAGAGGGGAGTTGGCGAAGGTGGGTTGTAGTTGCATGAGGTAACAGGTGAATTGCAAGAACTAGAAACTCCTGCAGGAATAACTGTGGCACTTTTAAGGCTTCCAAAGTCGGGACAAGACTGACTAAAGGAGTTCTGTGGTGCTACGAGTATATTTAAGTTCAGGACTGAGTTGAATGATGCACCAGTGGATTCTCCTTTCCCCATCTCAGCTCCACACGCACTCACATTCTCACAACATGAAGACAAGTCGCCAGAATGACAAATCTCTTGGTTCACAGAGTTAGAATTGGACTTAGGGAAGGATGAGAGGGATGGTTGAGGGTGGTTGAAGGAATAGGCTGAATCAGACGTAGGGGTAGCCTCCTCACGCTCACAATTCTTCTCGCAGGCAAAACCAACTGTAAGGAAAAAGACAAATTATCGCCTGTCGACTATAAGAGGTCATTAACGGAAACATTTATTTATACTAGGTCATTAATGCAAAAATCTATTTATACTATGTATTAATCTTCCTCTATAATACGATCCGCAGTGATATGTGTTATATATATCCAGGTCATCAAATGTAGCCTACTGCTAGATGAAAAAATCACTGGCTAGAAGCAGGCCTTGTCGAAAATTCTGACCGGTCCCTCTTAGGTTTAATGGTCGGTGATGTTATCTTATTACAATACGTGAATGTATACAAAAAGAATATATCATTGTTACCATTAATAATGAACCTTATTCTCATCTGTGAGGTGAGGTACGCTCCAGAGTCAAGGAAAAAGAGACTACTGATTTGGAGAGGTAGCAACAGTATGCCTCTCCTTCCCGCACCCGAAATAAATAAATAAATAAATAAATAAAAACAAAGACGGGCATAACCTCTGTGATAGATTTTCAGGGTGTGCTGCTGCTTTAACCCTGTCAACTCGCGGAGGTCTTTCATTTTATTTCTGCTTTCTACAGACAGATTAATTCAACTTCAGATTAAGTTTTTGAACTAAAGGGGATAGGTATACAGTAGCCTTTACATATTTCTTCACAACCAAGAGGCTCTCTGAAGCTGTATAAAATTGCTAGGAAGCAGCAAGAATTGGAGGGGTTACAAACACCTATTATGCTAGTGACCTATCAACTCATTTGTGGCCAGCATCCGTTTAGAAGGACATGGTTGGGCATTTTCTGAAGATGATGAAGACTACTGAAGGCCGTATGCTATGTGCCCTTCCCGCAAAATCCCTTACACTGTAACACTGGGCACTAGTGGTTTGAGAGATTATGTCTGCCCTACAGCCTTAGAGATTAATCTCATGACTATGATGACGTACTTTATAAAATTTTTGCTCCTAACTAACAATATTATTTGGTTCAGCTGTGATTTGTTTTTTTTACAGACGCGTTAGAAATGGCCCTCATCAAAACTTTCAGCAACAGGTGTTTCCCAAGTTGAATAATTAAAACCAACCGGTAGATCCAGGAATAAAATAACGTAGCTCGTTTGAACTGTGGGGTGCAGCCATGAACTTCGAATGCTTGTCTGTTTCTGGTATCCTCCAACACCATTTATTAGTGGGAAAGGTTAGGACGACGAGGAAGAATAAGATGGTTGATTTTCCTGACTATGCATTCTTACATAATCCATAGTGCAAACCTCCGTGTTTGGTGGCGGTGTAGGGTGGTGGTGAGGAGGTGTAGGGTGGTGGTGAGGAGGTGTAGGGTGGTGGTGAGGAGGTGTGGTGCGGTGGCGTAGTGGATTGATGACGGGGCGGTGTGGCGTCAGGATGGGTGCGGGGTGTCCTGGTGTGGAGCCGTGACAGTGGTGCAGATGATCGCAGAGCAGCCATATACCGCTGACACAAGCCCTCCGCCACTGCGTCATGCTCAGGTCCTCTGCTTTCAGGCCGCACACGGCTTATCTTATCTGGAAGAAAATTTTTGATATACTTCCTATCGACGACACAGTATTAAAGATCCGTTTATATTGACACCTGATCTTCCCTGAGATTACAACACGCAATCGTCGAATTTATAAGCAAGGTTCTTATGCGAGTTCTATGTACAAACAGGCTGGGGTAAAGATGACATTGCCGAAAGATCTCATGGCTGACTCAGGAACTTAGTCCTAAACTTCTAGATTGCAATTTGGGTGTGTTTCCGATTGCATCGCTGCCACTGCCATATGAGTCCTCATTCTCTATGACGATATTTCTGTTCGGTCTATCATCATTATAAGCCTGAGGCATATTCTAAAAATATCAGATTTTTTCATACAACTGGTACCGTGCTGTAAAATGGAGGCAACTGGCAATTCACCTGAACAGGTAACATTGGACCTATGATAAGTGATTTGTCGGTATCATGTTGACGACTTGGGAAAGGGATTAGCAATATTCTTCGCTAAGAAATTATGGTACCTAATAACGTACCCCATTTTTTTTTTCTTCAAATGAGGGAACATCTTCAGTAGTAGCCTGGTCGGTGTTTTTTCACATGCAAGGTTCTTTACCCTTGCGAAGGTCTATATGGTGTTTATCTTTGACAAATGCCAAATGCTTCCGCACACCTAGATGGTTAAGATGAACCTCTCGTAGTTGAAGGGGTAAAGACGCGTTTACGCAGCTTAACTCCTTAACCCCTTCATTCCAAGGTCAAAGTTGCGGACATAAATATCGATCTGCTTCATTCCTATTGGGAACGAGACCTATATGACTTTCGAAATGGGGTGAGCAAATATTTCATAATTCTGTGGTCGATATTATTGCTTTTAGTATTATCGTACTCTTCCTGTCTCCAGATTAGTTATCGGTTTATGAGAATATTTTCACACTTGACTGGTATAATTCTCTTCCTTGCTCACTTCGATGTCACAAATCTTTTCCAAGTTGAAAAAATCGTATAGAAATAACGAGAATTACCTACAAAAATCCAGTCCCTTGTCGCAGTCAATCTTGAACACAATTGTTTGAAAATATCTCAAATACTATAACAGACTGCCTTAATCACCTTTAAATGGTTAAACTAATTTTAAAATATGCCACATTACATAAATAGTAATGGACCATATTTCACAGGCAAGCTTACGATCATCTAACTTTAATGCTTGGTATACTATTTACTCTTAGTTGTCAAGTGACTGACAGCTTTCTAAGTGAAGATGAAAGTATAAACAAGCACTCTTTTGTCATAATTCAAGCTCATAAAAGCAAAGGAACGGAGTAAAAGATGATAAAAGTATAAATATGCAACCTAAAGCGTAACTCACGCTCAAGAAAGTTAATGAAAAGCGTTTCCAGAAGATGACCCTATCAACAAACAATATTATACACAAGCTAAAGAAGAGGATGAAATTATGCCCACTCACTGAAAGTGCCAATAACACTTTCTGCCTGATTAGGTCCCTCATCAGCTCAAGGACCATTACAAACACTTATCCAGCAGTGAAGTTACAATAGTTTTTGCTGAACTTGGACCCTCTTCAGCTCTAGAAAATTTTTAAGACTTCCGAGCACTGACCTAATAATGATCGGTGAGCGTAGGCCACAGCGTCCCACACTACGGAGTCCACACCGGGGCTCTCGTTTGCACAGGAGTTGGTGGGAGGGGGGACGTGGGAACGGGGTGCAGTGGGGTGGCGGCGAAAGTATAGCTCCACCAATTCTTCAGTTGTTTGAGGCAAGAAGGAGATCAGGGGCGCTGGCGATAGAGGAAAGGGTTATACAGCAACGAAAACAAAGTGATACGTCATACCGATCAAAGACTAAAAGGTTTAATATAGTTTAGATTGTATGTAGTAACACGAGACCAAAAATACAGAAAACAAAACACTCATGTATGGCAAAATTTTATTGCATTTAACTGTCCTGCTGTCATTAAAGTTTTACATTTTTTAGGAAGACCCTGCTATCATCTACAGGATTTTCATCCGATATGTGTCGTAGTCTTGATCAGTTCTGCTCAGGCTCGTAGCCTGGAGGTCTTTACGCAGGATCTCATTCCATGTCATCCTTGATTTCCCTTTGTGCTCTCTTCCCTCCATATTCTCATCTGTGACCCTCGTCACCTACTCATCCTCCTCCCTTCTCTCAGCATGTTCAGACTACATCATCCATTCGGTCTGCATTACCCCAGAAATTTCTAATGCCAAAACTCTCCTGCAGCACACCATTCTCAGTTCTGTTGCTCAGTGAGACCCAAATTATTAATCAGCTCTCGTTTCTGTGTGTTTCAGCCTGCTTGTATCCTCTTTTCTTACAGGCCATGTCTTGCTGTCATACAGCATAACACTTCTCACAAGTGTTTTGTAGAGAGTCCCTTTGCCACTAAAAAAAAACCCTTTTATACTAACGCTTTTCACACATGTAGCCTACTGTGGGGACCTTAAGCACGAGAGGTGAACCCCTTTATAGTCAGGAAAGATAACAGTTCCCTAAATTTCTTGCTTCTAATTCTAGCAGTGAAAATAGCCTTTTTTTTTTCTCTTCGTGCACTCAACAATTGCCCCTAATAACAGAGCTTCTGTCTCTTCTATTGCACTCAACTTGTCTCCCAAACTCCAGTGCTTCTCCACGTATTCCAAGTGTTTGTCTCCTAATTGATACTTTCCATTTTGTTGACCACACCTCGGAAACCTCCACATATTGCACGTAGGAAAGCTCCTGCATCCTGCAGTCTACCTCTACCACCACTAATTCTCTTGTGGACCCAGCCATTACAAATTTTAAACACGATACAATTTTACACACAGGATAAATCATGGACACACACCCTGTTGGCTGGTATTACATTCCTCACACCGACTGACCTTTGTTTTACCAGTATTAACTTTCGGTCCTTTGCTTCCATTTTCTTCCTACGTCTCGCGAATTTCTGGCCATCTTGCTTTCACCAACTATGTTTAAATGGTATATAAACAGCTCCCATAATAGCCCAATTCTAAACCCTCTCGACAGCACTTCAAATGCCAAGCTGAACAGGAGTAAACCCAGCACTAAACACTAATGCACACCAACGCTAACCGAGATATCTTTTCCAACTCTCACAGACTTGACTGTCTCGACTCACCAATCTGACGATTCATTCATCATCACAGTATTCCGTTCACCAAGCCATTTTACTAATAATGCAACGCAGGAGTCCTAACTTTACGTCATCTTTACTCTCGGAAAGAAAGAAAAAATCAGGCAAACACAAACGGTCAAAATAGCGTCAAATTAGTCAAGAAATTCAAATGAAGTCCATATAACCACAGATGTATCTTAACTTCTGCTTAATTTTTGAGCTTGACTTTCACTTTGTTAATTAAACCTCCTCTCGTCTCATTCGTGTACACTCGGATCAAAAATTATCTTTACATTAACGCCATTGGATACTTGAAACCTTATACATCGATATTGCCAGATTTATATCTCACTGGCACCTGCATATGTCCGTATCTCACTCAGGCATACCAACCATACGGAAGAGGATTATATCATATACATTTCGTTCACACACGTATGTAGAGGTCACCAGTGTAAAGATCATTTCTGACCCGAGTGTACCTCACGTTATGATTTTCTTTTTCCACTCGTGAGTTTCAGCCAAAGCATTATTCACTGATTTTATTTTATTTACTTTTTTTTTTTTTTTATAACAAGGCCATCTCAAACTGCAAATATAAGTCAGCTGAAAGCCGAGATGAATTTGGCTCTTAACTTCTTCACTCTGATAGCGTATATTTTTTATTCTATTGATGCTATCGCCAGGCGATTTTATTCGGCTTTAGAAGTCCAGATGTTAAAGTCATGATAAGGCGATTTTACAAGAGAATTCTTTTCTGTGCAGAATAAAACCGTCTGGCAGTAAAAGAATATATGTACTAATACTACACGTCTCTGAACTGAAGACGTTAAATTCTCGCGAGAACACTTTCTGAGCGTATGTGACACTGACCATATCAAGGTCTAGTGAGAACTGCGCGTTCCAACGTTAAGGTTCCGAAGACGAAGTCTTGTGCAATCCTTACAGTGTTCAGTAAATTCTTTGTCATGTGAATATTACGGGATTTGCAGCCAGTCAGTTGGACAATGTGATCCCTTAATTGGGAGGTATTAAGCTAACATATAAATTAAGAGTATTAAACTACATTTCTGGTCGCTTTTTCCTACTTCACTCTCCCTTACCTTTTATCTTCCTACATACCGTACTTCCCTGTCTTCCCTTCCTACCTACCCACCTCCCTGACAGCTTCCTGACCTACTTCCCTGCCTGCCACTCTCCCCACCCACCTAACTTCCTACCTGCTTTCCTACACCTCTATCTACCACCCTACCGTCCTCCCCACCTGCCTCCTTGCTTACCTCCCTACCTATACCTACCTTCCTTCCTTCCTGTCTGCCTGCCTACCTACTTGCCTCCCTCCCGCCCTCCTTTCATACTTACCCACCCACCCTCCCACCCACACACCTACTTACCTACCCACCTACCCACCCACCTACCTCCCTACCATTACCTATCTTCCCCCATGCCTGCCTCACTGCCTACCTACCTACCCATCTACCCACCCACCCACTTACATACCCACCTACCCCCACACCCACCTATCTACCCACCTCCCTGCCCACCTATCTACACACCCACCTACTCACCTCCCTGCCTACCTACCTTCCCACCTGCACCCCTGATTACTTAACCTCTGTAGACCTCCCTGTGTACCAACTTCCCTTCGCACCTCCCTATATACCTTCTTCCTTCCTGCCTACTGAACTCGTAAGGACTCATTTAATATTTTTTTGTATTTTTTTTCGGTTTCTTGTGGGTTCTGTGGAAACTGTGATGAAGGATTACTTTCTTGCGTTTTGAAAGTCCTTTCCAATATGAAAAGAATATTATCAGTACGCCTATACTCTTGTACACGAAGACATTTTTAGTCATTGGTTTTGGTAGGTGGGGCTTACCATCCACTCACTCAGTGTAGTGCTGCTTTGGGTGTCTGCCTTTTCCTACCTTCATTCCTCTTCCGTATCTCCTTCATTCTTTCTTCCTCCTCCTGCCTATGGGTGACTCTACACTGAGTGGCAAACCAAATGGTTTTCTGTACACCAGGAAACCATTTACTACGCTGGGTGATAACCATATAACCATATTATGGCGCCTGGTGGTTTAGTCGGTAATTAAGGTGCTCCAGTCGGATTGAGCCGGTGTAGGTTTATATTCAAAGGGTGGTTGGGGTTTCTTGCTCACGTAATGCCACTCAGGGATGAGTGAGGCTAGTCACTCTCATCTTAAATGTCAGGACCAATTTGCCTAGCCCCGGTTTCCTACGCTCCTCATGGGGCAACATAGGATTGGATGATGGATGGATGGATGTGATCTTAGGGTTGCTCTTTGTGAACTGACCACTCCAGTGAGGGCACAGTGGCAGGTGGAGAGAAATCATTTGTCACCTCAATCGTCAAAATAGATCCTTCATTGCAGCTGCGAGACTGGGAACAGACGGATGGACGGAAGCCTGATCTCCCGGCTCAAGCAAGACGCTCGACTTCGTCTTCGGGAATAGTAAGTAAACATTCCTCGACTTGTTTCATTGTTGTTGTTGTCGTTGTTTTTGTGTAACTCGTTTCGCCTGAACGCGGACGCAGTAGACCGCAGGAAAGCGTCCACTTCAACCGGACAATCCAAGGAATCTTCTGTTGAGGCTATAGTGAAGGACTGTCGGGTTGTGACGTCTAGTGCATGAGATGAGTCAAGTGTATTGTGGCTTAGGGGCATGCACTGCCATTTTTTTTTTTTTTTTGGTGCTGAAGGAGAAAAATTTGGAGGCTGCACCACAGTCTAGGTAGGTGTACTTTTCTCTCTCTCGGTAGGATAGTTTCTGAGGTGTGGATATCTGGCGATGGTGGATAAAGGATGTTGTCTGGCTGGATGTTTTGGATGGCTGTGATGGCTGTATGTTATTTATACTTTTGTGAAGTGTGGTGTTGGATGGAGGAGGATGTTACAAGTGCATAATGTGTAGTGTTGGAGGGTTTTTCGTTTATTTTCTTTTCGCTGAGAGGGTTGGGGAGGTGATTTAAGTGACATGGGTTGGTTAGATCTTAATCTGCATAAATGAACTGCGTCCTTCTCTTATTTATTTGGAGTAAAATGCATTAAGACACTTGCTTTCTACGTGCTGCCCAAATAATCTGATATTTACAGGAAGGCCAAGCAGTGAAAAATGCAATATTTTTCCATGTTTCTGTTCGTTTGTTAGAGTATAAGTAAATAACATGCTTGTATGCATCGGCCATGGTCACCACGCTGCTCGATCTCTAGCAGCCTTTCTCTTCAGTCCCTTTTCCCCGCAGCAACGTACCATGGCATCGTTCCAGGTCTTTTTCGGTCTTCCTTCCACAACCTTGCCCACAACGTTCACACCTCTAACCTCCTGTAATATTTGCCATCCTCCGTCCTCTCATGTCCAAACCATCTCAGTCTACCCCTTCTCGTTACAACATTAATGCATTCAAATTCCGACATTCTTCTCAACTCTTCTTTCACAATACTAACCCCCCAGGCCTGGCATTCAAGGGCAAACTACACATTTAACTAATCATCACAATCTCTGTGCGTCCGAGACAACAAATATCTTCTTTCGTTTTAGCCGAAGTCTCAGTCATACAACATTACATTTCTAACACATGCTGCATACAAGGACCCATCAGCACGGAAGAACAGCCCTCTCAATGTCAGGAGAAGTAACAGTTCCCTGAAGTTCCAACCACTCCTTACTCATGACACCGAGCTATAGCTCCACCTCCAGCACATAAGTTTCTCAAATAGCTAAACTCCCCAACACATTCAAGAACAATATTAATTCATTCCTGCATCGCTACCTATGAATACCCTCCCCGACACACCGCATATACATAAATCAGCATTTTTGCAGACTACTACTAATAACACTGCACTTCTTATGCGTCCCTTATCATGAACGCATCTCAAAATTGAGTGGTTTCCCACACCCTTGCGACAAACTGCACATGACCACACTCTCTCCTCTTTGACTGTACAACCACCTGCCCTAGATAATTTCATCACTTTTGTTTTATTCGCGTTAATTATTAAATACTTGCACCCAATTCGATCACTTCACATACTAAATCGTTCCTCTGCTACCCTCTTATTCACCACAGCCAACACCACGTCATCAGCATACGAGTACAACAACTCCCATGGAAGGCCACTCGTGAGAGAGTTTCAAGCATCATGATAAACAATAAAGAACTTAAAACTGAACCCTGATATGCAATAACATTCACGGAATTCTCATTATTGTTACCTCATTCCTTCTCGCATGGGTCTGAGCACACTCGTACATTCCCACATTCACTAACTAGCCACACAATTGCACACTTTCTCACTGGTCGCCTCTCCACCTCCCTGAGTACTGTCAGAATGCCTTCTGCAAAAGAACAAAATCAACTTATAACTCTTATCCTTCCTATATATTTTTCCTGAAGCTGTCGGATGTTGAACATTGCATTAATTGTCCCTGTTCTTGGCATAAACTCATATTGCATCTGATCTCTGTTCACTCTTTCCTTAATCATAACTTCCAGGACTCTCTCTTATTTTCATTATCTGGTCTCAAAACTGCATGCCTTCATAGTTTCCTCTTTCCAGGGCATCATTCTTCTCTTTATCCACATTTACAGTCACGCTCTTCAATCAGTCATCCGAAACAACACACATATATAGCTGAATTTTTCAGATCTGTAACTAAACCCACTTCTGTATCTCTCAAGGCCTTCAGCACCTTAGCAGTCAACCCAGACACACCTGCCGCCTTCCCCAACTGCATTCTGACGCTTGCCCTGCTTAAATATCAACATCAACTAAAAGCCAAACAATAGATTTGCTTTCTCCAAACCTGCTATATCCCAGTCGAAATCGTTATTTAGAAACCTGTTGTAATACTTTCTCCAAGCATTAATTGGTTAATGGGGGAAGTACCAGGATTCGAAACTATGAGCTTAGCAACTATGAGCAGCTAGGTGGAGAGTGGCGCACGAAGTACCGTACCAAATAAAATCCCACATGCAGCAACCCTAGACACTAACTGGTTCACACGGTACTTATCATAGATTCTGTCTATAAGAAAAATAATTGAAATAGAAACTGATGGTAGTTCTGATCAATACTCGCAAGCTTATTTGACTGACCCTTACGTGTAATAAAATATTGGAGTTGTCAGACTGTGAAAGGGAAAATATGAGAAGACATAATCTTGATGAAGGGGTTTAGGAAAAAGCCCTGACCCCCTACCTACCCACATTAAAAGCGGCAGTATCGTAGAAATGTTCAGTGACGGCGAGGTCCCTCAGGAGTGGATACAGATGGTGTGAGCGGAATGCCTTGGTCGTCTCTCTCAGCACCACACCCTGGATAAGCACCTTACGTGGCGACAGGTGGCACGACGAACGTGGGGACGTAACGCCTCTAGAGGGTTCTGTACCTTTTGTGTTTGTGACACCGTTTGGGCTACATGACTCGTTGGCACTGGCGGCTCTCTTGTGCAGGGAGATGCAGTCACCATTACTGCCGCGACGCTTTTTCCTTGTATTACGTGTTTTAGCCTCTTTCCCTTCTCGTTCTGCATTATTCTGTAAAATTATAATGCATTCGTAAAATTTCATTACATTAATAAAATATGTCCACTTATACAAGCTGCGATATATATTTTAAAAAATCAATGTTAAGGTAAGCCTTTCCTAAGCCGTTGTTTATTATTAAAGAACCATACAACTGAAGCCTGTTCATGAAGATTTTAACAAAAGAACCAAAATCAAACTACGTTATTTCAATATGCTAAGACGCATGGCGTTTAAATTATTAGAGGTCATAGGCAGAGGAAATCTACCTATTGCCAGACGCCATAATCCCGTATGGGATGGCCATTTGACTTTGAGTTATTTGTTTTACAGGGAGGGGCACTAACCCTCCACCAACCCACTTGTTGACACGTAGGGAGCACGTATGGTTTGGTTATATGGTTACCATCCAGGGTTGTAAATGGTTTCTTGGCTTACAGGAAACCATTTGGCACCTGTAAAGGAAAGAAAAGCAATAAGAAGTGGCAGGAAAGAAGGGAAAAATAGGAAGAGAGGAGGGCAGGCACAGAAAAAGAATGATAAAGGCTAAGGAAGAAGTAGGCAGCACCACATCAAGTGAGTGGATGATGGTTGCCACTAAAAGAAGTTTCAAATCTGACCAGTCGAGAAGGAAAGAGTTGTGAATAATTCTTGATTATTATGCAAGGCAGAAAAGTGGTGAGTGCGTTGGTAGACGGTAGTGTACGCTTGCCAAAATGGGGGAAGGATGCAAAGAAGCAGTTCGGGAAAAAGAAAAAAAACAGTGACTACTGACATACCGGTTGCAGGGGGAAAGAGATGTAATAAAAAGGCAAGGAAAGAGGAAGTCAGCAAGAGAAGCTGATGAGATAAGAAACCTTTGCTGTCGTCTGGTTTAGACTAGGTGTTTTTGGTGCACCCCTCTCACAGGAGNATATCAGCAGCTGCACAGTGTTCCAGAAAGTGCTGAGTCGGTTCAGCACATCGAGTCCCCTAGAGATATGTCCCGCGAGGAAGGAGCTCCACAGATAATGAGACATGATGAGTCCTGACTTGTCTATCGCTAAAAATTAAAGGACAGTCTCTTGGAAGTTACTGGAGGTTAGGAGGATGGAAAGACTGCGTTTATGATGCATTAGAAGCAAGGTTTCTTTTACTCCATAGGAATAAATCAGAAATCATTTGTCTCAGAGCCTGATCCCGTGATTGTGATGATCTTTGTAGGATGAGGGTGAAAAGTGAAGGCTAGTCCCTATGGAAGAAAGAGTTAATTGTATTTGTTTTAAACCCATCGGTCTTAATGTCTCCTACGACGAACAAAATCGCCCAGAGTTATTCTCGGGATGATGGGACTGATCTGGTTTGAACATCAACATATCTCTTGGTTTTATTGCATAAAAAGATGTGCATATTGATAAGGGTGAACACATCAACTTACCTTCGGTGAGGGCGGTGATGTGTGAGCCAGGGGGGACGGGGGGCGGGAGCAAAGCACAGGGGGAACGGATATAGATCGGGGGGCAGGGAAAGGACTCGGGGTGGGGGGCGACTGGTGGTGTGAGGGGTTGGAGTTGGGAGGTGTAGAATAGTAACAGTTGTCCGGGTGATCTGGGAGGGATTTAGGGTGCTGGGAGTGAGGTAGGTGGGATGAGCCGGGATAGTAGTAGACTGGACGGGATGGAATGGCCTGGGAGGGAGAAGGTGGGAGGGACTGACGGTGCCGTGAGTTCGGTGGGAAGGATTGAAGGTTCGGGGAGTGATATTGGAGGGGCTGAGAGTTGGTTGGAAGGCACTGAGGGGGTTGGGAGTGGGGTGAGTGGGATTGAGGGGGTTGGGAATGGTTAGTGTGGGATTGAAGGGGTTGGGGGTGAAATTGAGGAGGCTGGCGGTGGGATGAGTGGGATTGAGGGGGTTGGGAGTGAGGTGAGTGGGCTTGAGGGGGCTGGGAGTGGGGTGAGTGGGATTGAGGGGGTTGGGAGTGGGGTGAGTGGGATTGAGGGCGTTGAGAGTGGGAATGAGGGGGCTGGGAATGGGGTGAAGGGGGCTGAGAGGAAGCAACGTAGGAGTGGTGACGAGAGGCTAAAGAGTGATGGACCATTTTTTTGTCTCTCGCTTCTGGACTGTTGAATGGCGTATATGCGGGGCTGTGGGATAGAAATGAAAAGAAGAATTATACACTGAAATTATGTTTATTGTCATGATACAGAACTTGGAACTGATCTGGACCTATTCACTACTGCAAAATTAAAAGCTAGGTCTGTGTCACGATAAAAACAAATTAGGTTTGGTTGGTTGTCATCAGCAAAAGAAATCAAGAACGACATTCTCATTCTTTCATACAAATTTTACGCTAATTATCATCATCATAGTTCCAGGTAATACGAATTAATGGTATGGAAGGAAAACTATTCATTAATCGACTTTTATGACAGCAGTGAAGCATGTGTAAGAGTAATTGGATATCAGGGAGTAAATGATCCTGTACTAATGCCGCTGTGAGGCAAGGACGTGGTTGTTCAGCATCATGTTCATCTTTACTTTCTCAAAATCAGCAGTTCTTCCTAAGTAATTCACTAGCTCTCGAAACATGTATAAGTAAATATATACAAGGTTAGAAGAGGTCATGAGTGAAGCTATGATATATTTAATAACTATTTCGAGCCTTATGTATACGAATGATCCTGAGGTGTCACAACGAGTGAATGGGATATTTGCAAACTACTTCAGAGATGTGTAAATATCTGTGAGCAGTGTGGTCTGAAAGAAAATATAGGTAAGAATAAGGTGATGGTTGATAAGGGATGTGCCTCAGTAGGATATGTTGGTGAACCTGAGAGACCTGAATTAGTGAAAGATTTTAATACTCTGGTGCACTAAAAGAAATGCCTGGTAAATAGGTAAAAGAAGTGTATGATAGAATGCTTAACACAGAAAAACTTAGTGTGACGAGTTCCATGAAAACCTTAGTATGAATACAGAGGACGAGTACTGATGCTGCAAAGATTTACATAAAAGTGTTTCATTGCCAACATTAACTTATGAGTGTAAAAATTTGGTATGTCTTGAGCGAGATAAATTAAAGCGAGGAAACAGTGAAAATGAGACTTAAGCAACAAGAAAAACACTTGTGAGATTAACAGAGAATGGGTATAGAAAGGTTAAATGTGATGAATGATTATGGGAGTGAGCATATAAAGCCAGGAGGTAAATTACTGTGTACGGCAGCTGCATTTGAGAAAGAAGATTGAAATCAACGCCGAGAGAAATGAAATTAAATAGAGAAATAAGTGGACGAGGCACGTATGGCATGGATTTATTTTTTTTTTTTTTTTTGCAAATGTCGTGGGATAGGTTCTTTTTCACTGCCATTTATGAAACGTATATATTAAAAAAAAAATATGAATAGACGGTTTTTCACTGTCAGGTAAAGCCAAGAATTTCGAAGATCTGAACTATGAGTGAATGGATGTATGGCTCATTTCACTTTTATGTGTTCGTTTTCTGGATTGTGCACCATCCAATTACTCCTGACATTTCTGCATTTTTCTCCCCCAATTATCCATCTTTCCTGGAAGCTACTTACTATGATGATAACTAGCCTGGCAGAACGACCCACAGAATCTTTCATACATTTATGTGATACCCACTCTATTCCTCACACCCAGGGAAGCAGGTAAGGATGATTATGAATCCTGATCACCCCATTACTGTAAGTGAAAACAGTATTAGGAAAATGCCGACTAACCAGAATGGACTGATACGAGTCTCTTCACCGTTGCTGGAGCTGGTTGTGTGTGGGAAGGGCGATGTGGATGAGGTGGAGGATGACCATAAAGCCTCACCCGTCCCTCCTGCTGATTTCCAGGACACCAGGGATGGCAGAGAGCCTTGGAATTGCTGTAAAACCAAGAGAAATATTAACACTCAGGTTCCATGGAGCATTAACGTCTTGTGTTATCTGCCTGATCAGCCTCCAGCATAAACTTTGGTGGTGGTGGTCTTGGGTGTTGTCTGGCGTCATGAGGACACATGTTAGGGGCACTGTGTTGCCTGTTGACATACCACCCACATTCACACGCCAACGCCTATACTCACGTTACGCCATTTCTCCCATATCTTGTAGGGGTAAATCAGCCAACTACTGTGAATGCGTGACTGATACTGAAAGCATCATACAGTTATACGTCCATACCCAAGCCCTGCTACTTCACCCACAGCCAGAAGTGAACAAGGCATATATATAAAATGATGGCCAAACCATTCTGTGGTACTTGACAAAAGAGAGTGGATATTAACCCGACTGACTGCAGATTTTGGACACCTACCCTGAATGGACTCTATAAATCTGATTACTTTAGACGATGGGATCTTCTGTTGTTGTTTTGGTTTGCTGTAAGTGTTGTAGTCTGTGGATGAGATGCACGAGTTTGTGATGGTTGTCAAGTGAGCCATTACATTAAAGTGATGACAGAATGGCTATGAATGAAGTGCGGGAGGGGAGTGTGTGAGTTGTGATGTGAGCAAGGCGGGTTTTGAGAGAGGTGAATGAGGTCCGTGAATTGAGTTTGCCGTGGCTACATTACAGTGAGGGCTGAGTAGGTTGTTTTGAGTTGATCATCACGTAATTGCGCCTAATCAAAAAAGTTTATAAACAACAGGAATATCGGATTAATTAAACTTCCATGGCAGATGCGTTACCTATGAATATATTATGGCGAAACTGTGCTTACTTTAAATACAGATAAGTTAATGACAGGGGCATGGTGAAACTTGTTAAACCTTTAGCCCAAGGGCACAAATTAAACTTTATTCTGACTACTCACAGACATTACACTGAGATTATAAGACAATCCTAATAGTAAATGGGTTAACAAAGCTGTCTTTAACCTCTCTTGATCTTATCTCTCCTGATCTAAATTACATCATCCGGAAAGAGTAGGGAAAAAATATTATACCCTAGGTTAGAGATGTAGAAAAACTGCTTGTGGTAGATAACAAAACCTTCCTTTAATGCAACTATAGATGCCTGTTTTCCAGTTAGTATTACCTTCATTGTGTGTGTGTGTGTGTGTGTGTGTGTGTGTGTGTGTGAGAGAGAGAGAGAGAGATCCACCACCCATTCTACGTCCCGATCTATTTCTTTTTCATTCATCAAGATCAGCTGTTCCCTCATGGCCTGTGTTTGCCTTATTTTCTGTCTCAAGAATATCAAATCCTATCCACATCACAACCTGTAATAGCCAAGGCAAGCACTTTATAATCCTGTTTACCTTGTCTGTCCCTAATGCTCCCTAATTCTCAGTAATCCTGGCTTCAGTTCTGCGTTACAGTAAGTCCTCGTTTTACTATGATGCTGATGTATTACAAGTATCGCAGCCATTTCCGTACAAATGGCACTGTAAAGCTGGGGGAAACTAGAAAATCAACTATGTAGATATCAGTGGAAATTTGATACCAATTTGTGAATTACAAATGGGTATCATATCTATTGCAGGCAAGCACAATGCAAATTAAGTAAACATCAGTACACAATACGCACAGGTCGAACTGTGACCTTAACTTGTGACGTTGATCTGACTGTTGTTCTCAAAATAGAATCCCTTCACCTTTGATTTACCAAGAACTCTTCCACCAAAGCTGTTTTAAATCGAATTAGAACCGTTCAAGTTGGCCTTGCCATATTAGCATCATTGACCTTTGTGTCAAAAAGCAATGTCATCATTATGGCCAACTTTCAGCATTTCACCAAGTTTGGTAATCGGATCAAAACCAAGTACACATTAAGGAGACAGATATTTATAAAAAAAACACCTTACCTTTGAAGTCATTCAGAGACGTTACAAAGGTGTGAGAAGCGCGTTTTTGAGAATGGAGACAATCTTGCAGTACGTGAATGAGGAAAATAGGATTTAAATATGAGACAGACGGACCGGGCAAGAAGGCTTTCTCCCTCGCTACATTTTCTCGACGTCACAACTCTGTAGATACCGAAACCAGCCAGTTTCGTCATATACGATAATTGTCTGGGGGGATATAAAACTACGTTTGTGATACTCATTTCTTTTCAGTTGCTTTTTTTTCGATCTTTTTGCGTCATTTTCAGTTGATCTCTACACAGGCGCGAATGTGAGAATCGCACTTTTCCTGGTTTTGTCCACAAGATCATTGGAGGTTAGGCTTCTACTGTTCGGTCGGGTTGAGTTTCATTATAGGTTAGGATTAACTGGGTGAGGTTAAGATAAACTAGGTTAGGTAACGGTAGGTTAGGTTAGGATAAATTAGGCTAGGGTAGGTTAGGATAGCATAGTTTAGTTTGATTAAAGTAGGCTAAATTACGTAAATTAAACTACGGAAAATTAGATTAAATTAGGATATTTTTGGATGATAATTTAGAAAGTTAGGAAAATTTGGTTCAGTTAGGATAATGTAGGTTGGGTTAAGTTAGGATAGTTTAGATTAGGTTATGGCAGGGTTGACAGTCTGGTAAGTTAAGAGTAAGTTAGACTAAGTTAGGTTAAATTGGATAAATCGACTTTCTTGAGGCTAGATTAGCGCAATAATAGTGTTCCTGGCTGGCACCTGTCTGTTTTCGGCTCCCAAGATGGCAGCCATGTGTTATCAGTGCTGTTGTAAACAAACACTGCTTTTTAAACGCTTTTCAGTGATTTAAAAAAAAAAAATATTAATGTTTGAAAAAGCACTTTGAAAAGTAAAAATCATACGCACTTTCAGACAATAAAAACTTAACATTACAAAATAAGGTGTTTCCATGTCTACTTAATGTATTTCCAAACCCGTTGAGAATACCAGTACACTACAGCTCTGTACCTCGCATACAATTTTATCCCATCCATAGTCAGTCAGCGACAGTGAGATAATGAGATGCTTGTGTTAAAAGAAAAATATATATATATATAATTTTGTGCATGCTTTCGCTGGTTACTGGTGCCTGAGCTCTTCTATTAGGCCGGGACAGAATATCTGGATATTTTTAGCCTCGACTCAAACGAATCTCTCACCCTTGCCTCGAGAATATCCCTGACCATCTTTCACCTTTGTCAGTTTTCTTGGTCTCAGCTGAACTTACACTAGTGTCGCTGTAGTTTAAAAAGATTTGCAATAGTTATCTGCTACGCTTCTACCCAACCACCTTTTTTCTGGGATACTTTCAAGATATTCTCACCACTTTATTTACTACATCCAAATGGCTGGTTTTACCCTCTTCACATACCTGTCTCATTGCTATACCCTTCATAACCAGCTCATGTTTAAAAAGTTTATCCTCCAACAACTCTATCTTCTCAGTGTTGATATCCACTTGCGTCTTCATATCACCTAACCGAGCGAAGAATTGCTCAGCCACTTGCTCGCAATTTCTGACTGTGCAAAAGAACTTGGCTCTGTATAGTTTATTCCAGAGCTTCAGTTCTGCACTAGTAAATCCTTCACATTTTGCGTGCACCCAATACTGACAACAGTTACAACACAGTCCTTCACCGTAACTGCCAGACCGACGAACTTTCGCTTTACAGTGTCCGCAAATATCCTTATTCTCAAAGTTGGCTTCCTTTGGGCTGCTCAGTACCGATACGCCGCCGTCCTCGGCCATATTTCTATCAACACTCCTCAAAGTTGCTGTTATTCCTGATTAAAATGACACCCAGCTATTGTTCCAGCCTTTTTTTTTCTTCAGTTTTATATCTGCCTGTTGCTCCTCCACTTTTTATAAGGTCAGCTCACATTTGTAAACGAGTCAGCCGTAGAAACTTGGATTCTGATTTAGCACAGCAGCACCAAGCAAAGCCATCTGGTAGCATACTGTGATAGTCCAGCCAACTGTGTGGGGAGGGAGAGGGGGAGGGGGAGGAGGAGGGAGAAAGGGAGGGGGAGGGGGAGAGAGAGGGGGAGGGAAGATGCGAAAAGTGGGGAGGGAAGTGACAATGGGAGAGATGGAGGTATGGACACATGCCATAGATACACATATTTTAATTATATCTGATAGTGGCAATAAATATACAATTGCCATCATTAACCTTTTGCAGTCCCGATGTTCCGAATTAATGTAACAGTATTTCAGCCTGTCAAACTCACATGAATATTAGCAACTTGACTTAGCAAGATCCCATAAGATTTATCACGTTTGAGGTACCGAATTAATGAAGCGATATGACTTGTCTTTCAAACCATCTAAAATACTGACTGACTTTGCGAGATCTCTAAGAGGTTTCCACGTTTCGGGTTCCGAAGTAATGAAGCGAAGTTTATTCTCCTATAACTCACGAAAATATTAATGGCAAATTAAGTGAGATATCAGAAACGTTTCACATTAGGGGTTCAAGGCTAATGAAGCGAGATTATACACTTTCTTACCCGTTTGAGTATTACCGGATATTATAGCATGATCTCATTAGGTTTTGAGATATTTTTTTCGAGATTGTGTAAGAAGACTTGATATAGCTTACACTAAGGTTTATTTAAGCTTACAGTTGTGATGCTTCAAATGCTTGTTATATTTTCCTCCAACCCTGGATAAAATCATCTGCAGGTAGCAATAAAACAGCTAAACACTCTCCCACCTTAAGCTTATTTGCGATTATCACTATAATCCTTACCTTTATTTTGATCAACGACGGAAGATTTCCTACGATCAAGACAAATATATAGCACCGTAAATGTCTTATGTTTTCTATTCAGCTAAATAAAATCGTTGGACGTTAAAAGGAATAGAAAAACAGACTTGCTCATTTATGGAAGGTTAATGGTCATGCTATTAACAAGCCTATTCGGCTAAATAAAATCGTTCTGTATTTGCAGTAATGAAATACTAGAAAATGAGGGACAATGAGAGAACTTACTTGATGTCTGGTGTCGAGATCCGCTATTGTGGGGGAGGTGGAGGTGGTGGAAGCTGTTGATGTGGCAATGTGGATCGAGTCCCTGTCAAGAGGAGTACTGCGGTACCTGCAAAAAAAAAATAGGGGATGATTATTCACCATCATCCTCACCCCCCCCCCCCAAAAAAAAAAAAATCACAAGTACACAATCACACATCTTCCACTCACCCCTCCATCCTCAACGCACCACCTTGTCACTCCATCCCCCATTCACCTTGGCTCTGGATTGAAGCGTGGTGTGGCAGGGAACTCTCCGTGCTGCAGTAACATTTCTCCCAGGGCCGGTGGCAGGTTGAACCAGGATGAGAAGTCTGCCACCCCTCCTGCCTCCTCCATCATCTCCACACCTCCCTCACCTCCCCTTGCAGACATCAGAGCTCGATCCACCTCTTCTTTCAGTTCCTCTAAAGATTCAGAATATACCTGGGGAAATATTCAGTCATTTTAGAAAATTATTAATTCTTATCACGTTATTTGTTGCAGTTTTAGACACGGGAGCATCCCTGGGTGCTGCCCTATCCATCTGTCTCTCACATATTTTTGTTTTCTTTTTTCCGGATGCGAGGTGCTTCCTTCCCGATGATTTTAGCAATTTTTGTGAAATCACATGCCACACCACACAACACAAACCACTCTACCACCCTCAACCATACCACATACGCACCTTTCTACACCACACAAAAAGGCATTAAGTAAAAGGTCCTGCAGGTCCCTCATTTATAATTTTTGTACATGTTACCCTCACTTCTTACGTTCATTCTCTACCTCATCCCTTGCAGGGACTAGAGCTTCATTCACCTCTCCTCTGCTCTCCTCTAAAGAATCAAGGGTTCTCACGAGGTGGTGTGGAAAAAGTTGTCTCCTTCAATTTATCATAACTTTTACTATTATTATTATTAAATTTTATTATTATTATTATTATTATTATTGTTATATATTTTTAATGGTGGTAGGTGGTGGCGACCATCATCCACTCAATGTAGTGCTGTCTACTTCCTCCTTCAACTTTATCATTCTTTTTCTGTTTCTGCCCTATTCTCTTCCTATTTAGCCCATCTTTCCTGTCGCTTTTTATCACTCTTCTTTCCTTTTCTAGTGGTTTGATATTGAGTGATTAGCATAATGGTTTCCTGTGAGCTATTTACAGCGCTGGGTGGTAACCAAATAACCAACCGATACATGTTCCCTACGTGTCAACTAGTGGGTTGGTGGAGGATTAATGCCCCTCCCCGCAAAACAGCTCAAAGACAAAAGGCCTCCCCTTACGGGATTATGGTGGCTTGCTATAGACAGGTAGATTATTACTGATATTCATATTATTACTGTATTAATATTCGCTAACACTTTCAGTCCAAGAACATTTTTCTAGCATATTTACCTTCATCCACACAATTTGATTCAGCTAAAATGAGTTTCTAACTGTTAAGGCAGGCTGCAGTCATCGTTAAGCCCATCACAATTAGGGTGTTCTCTTAAACTGAGTAAAAATATCTGGTAGCTGCAAAAACCCAAGCAGTGCATCACCGGACTGAAAGACTATCTCCTTGAATCCGGTACCCCATTTTTGGACTTTCTGGTGGCTACGAGAAAGTCCATTTTGCTACAGTTTTTTTTTCTTTATAATGGACTGGTTGGATGGAGTCATTATTACTTTCTTCACTACTAGAGGTCATTACTAGGAGTTTTTGGTGGTGGCAAGAATATAATGAAGTTGATTAACCGACTGAAAGGGTAATATTCACTCTCGTCCGTCCGCACTCAACCTTCCCTCAGCAACTCCAAATTTTCCCGCCAAGTATTTGTAGTCTTCTAAGCAGCTGCATATTTTCTCGTCGCTTTTTTTTTTTTTTTTAATTCTCAAATACGATATCAAAACTTTTTATATATTCTTTCTTTGACTAGATTTGATTCGGCATAAGGGAGGCTTCTTGCGATCAAAGGTTATGAAGGCTGTATATCCTTTAAGTTGAAGTAAATCGTCTCAGGGTCAGAAGGATACAGTAATAATTAAATTAACACAAGAATGAAACGGCTAACACTTCTCAAAGCACAAAATTACACTCTAACCATTTCAGTTCAATGACACTTTTAAATACATGGTTCCAACTATCAGTAGATTTTATCAACAAATGTACTACGGTATTGAATGCATTACTGAAAACTAAACCTAACTCCTACTGTCCGAGAAGTACCTCCAAAGCTTGATAAATGAGAGCAGTAAAAAGTAGCATTCCTTAGTGTACTTACATTGTTTCTATTGAATGAGGTGGATGTGGTGGGGACGTCTCTCGCGGAATGTTTGGTGGAGCTGTTGTGAAGGTGGCTGTGGCTGTGGCTGTTTTCGGCGATGTCAGTTTTGTTCTGAAGCTCGCCCTTGTCTTTTTCGATGACGATGATGTTATCGATGCAGTTTTTGTTTCTGTCATTCCTGATGCTGCTGCTGTTCTTGGTGCTGCTGCCGCTGCTGTTCATGATACCGCTGTCTACGTTGATGCTGCTAATGTTGTCTTTGCTCTTGCTGTTGTCGCTAGTGTTGCTGTTGACCTGTTCTTGGTATGCCATCACGTTACGGTCCCTACTGCTCGACATTACTGTTCCTGCACGTGTTCCATCTTTCATCGTCCGCTTACTCCCTCCATCTGCTTCCCCACCAATGCCACACTCTATAATCTCCACCTCGTCGCCGTCCGCTGGTGTAATAAAGAAATCAGAGACAGTTTTACCAATGGCGTGCAGGAGGAGGCTCGTAGCACCTCCTCTAAAGCGAGTTATTTTGCATTCTATATAATATTTTTTGGTGTGTTTTTGTATATTTCTCAAAATCAACATATTTCTGCATCAGTACAACATAGCAGGATTATTGGACAGTGATGTGCAAGATAAATCGCTGAGGAAGAGATTCTACGAAGTCACTTGTCATTTGTAATGTGGCCTCTAATTCCTTTCTTGCAGCAGCAGACGGCGACGAGGTTGAGGTTATTAATGAAAGTGAAAACTAAATAAATGAAAGTTCCCTGTCCCAACCTACAACCGAACTCTTGTCAAGACTAAATTACATCATGCAAATCTAATCATGAAAATTCAAGAGAGCTGGAAGTCTGGAATCTTGCTTCATTTTTTTCAGAACCACGGGATTATTGACTCACTTTGCATCTCTTCCTGACTTATTTAGCCCCTTCTCTGTTCTCGGTGGCTGCCTAACAATTTTTTTTTTCCCAAAACCCTTGTTTCATTAGACAAGTAGGCTCCTTGGAATTGCCTCTTTACTATGTTATCCTAATGGCACGTAAATTTTCCCTTCAGTGTTATTGCTGCAAGTATGAAATAAGCAATTGAATATATAATTGCATATAACATGCAAAATAAATCCTTAATAAACAATGTACAAGAACACATACTAGCTCATAAGACCACGTTGAAAGTTTGGTTAGGATTTCCTAGCTTATCACCCTTGTGTTGATGCGGCTGTTCATTCCGAAATGTAGTTACCGTCCCTTCTCTTCTCCACCTACATTCCTCCTTTCCTCATCCACATCCAGTCCTCCATCACCTACATCCCTCTCTTCACCTACATCCAGTTCTCCATCACCTATTGGGTATCGATGAAGATCGTTTCCTTGCTAGATAAATTTTTCTGCCCTGAGAATGAAGAAGCACACTGCTGTTGTACTCATCCACTGAATGAGAACTAAAGGCCCATTAGCTTACGGCAGCTATTTTTGTTTTAATGTTCATATTTGCATTTTATCACATTACCTTTTTCACCTAAATCGATCGCCTGGTGTTTGCTAAAAATAAATGGTGATTGCAATGCAGAGGCCTCAGACTAATGTCAGTATTTTCCTTATTAATTATTATTCATATTAAACTTGAAACTTATTTTCATTTTATCGAGTCCACATTTACATCAGATATTTAAAGTGGTCTTCTCCATCATTAAAACATATACGGACCTGGTGCAGATTACTAGTTATTGTTCTGGGATGGCTGTAATTCCCCCCACTTATCCACCAACCTCCCCTTTATTCAGTCTTTAGCTAATAGTTCATGGTTTGTTATTAAATGTTTTTCTTTAAGGTACCCGACAGAAGAAATTCGGAGGAGGTAAATTACGAAAATTCAAAATACAAGCTCAGTTATCCCATACGACATCAATGGATCAGTAGAGCAGCCCAGTTGGTAGCCACTCACGACCACGTTGGTGAGAGGGTATTCTATTTCCCAAAGATGTCTCTATACGTTAAAGTATAGGGAAGCTTCATAGCTACGGAACATGGTTAATTGACAGATTCGTATTTAAACATGTCTTTCGTTTAAACTGGTTCATTAATAAGAAATATATTGGCCTTATATTTAGGACCTCAGCAGTGAATCATCCTGTACACATTTCTATAAAATATTTGATCATGAAAAGGTTAAAAATTGTACTATTGCTACTGTACTTTGCATATGAATAATTTCTCTAGGTATTGTGGTGGTTATTGTGGTCCCAGGCTCATTTGAACCTGAATCCAATGCACAGGAGGCTTAATGCTGGCCTTCTTTTGCAGTCTACCATCTTCCTATCAAAGGATGTACTGTAGTAGTAGTTAAAGGACTTTTGTATGACCAGGCAGTGGAGCCGCCTGGCTATATTGGTGTCATCACATCAAGTCCCCCTTCAGTCTCTCTCTAGGGGTTAAGGAATATTGTATCAGTTCCTTCTCGACCTACATCTTTACTCTGTTATGGGGACTCTTTCATGGGCAGCATGTGATGATCGTGCAGGCTTGAAGAATCGGGGTAGGAATATAATGACTGGCAATCCTATTTTGTAAATGTTATGAGTTGGACAGTTATCGGTAACTATAAAAGATAAGAGGCTATTTTACTCAGGTGGATTATAGAAAGAATGAATATATGAAAATATTAGTCCTTGCCCTATTTATGTGATATTTTAGGTTGTGTCAGCTTCGGGTGGAGTAATGTTGAGGATGTAAAGGGGTGTCACTGTGCCTTCTAGGCTGCATGTGGTTTTATATAGCATCTCTGCTCTGTATAAGTATCTTCGTGTTACAAAGTGACTGGTTTGTTGTGAGTGAAACTAAGTTCGTTCCATCTTGCATCTTTTTTGTGCGTGTGGCCTCCGTTTTGCTAATATAATTGTGAGTGTATCGCATTATTCTAGATGTCGCCGAGCAAATTCTTTATAAGCAAGATTTTTATGTAAGAGCTGCTGCACTTTTGAAAAATTATTCGATGGAACCATGTTGAACGATATGCATTTGCCCTGAAGCTGCCCTTGCGTATGTATGTGAGATCTGCTGAGAGGACGGCATTCAAGAACAGTACACTGCTGATTTGATTATGGCAAGGTTGTGGTTTGCTTCTTGTACTGAAATATAACGTGGGGAGTGTGATCGTGTGAATTTATGTGATAACCTTTGTCAGGTCTTAATGTTGTTTACCATTTTGCTTTCCAGTCTAGTGTAAGTCGTCTGCGAGTCGAAGATTATATCTTTAACCAGTCATTGCACCAAACTGTCGCCTACAAAGAGTTGCATTGTCGAATAAAGTGACACTGGAAAAACTGTCATATAAGGAAAGAGAAGATGGCCTAGAACTGCACCTTGTTGTGCCCCACAGGTAACTGGGATGCAGGAAGAGTGACAGCCATTGAAGACAACTTGTTTTTCTTGATTCATCAAAAAAGTGTGTATCCACTGAAGATGTCGTTCCCTGATGTCGTATACCAGATTTTGCTGATGGTCTTGTGTGTGGACATTCGTTGAAAGCTTTGGCAAAATCTAAATCATTTGGCATCCATTTGTCTAATTCTGACAGTGGGAAGATCTTGGCCTTTGTTATGGGTGACCACAAGTAGCTCCGTCTCGCACTAGTGCTTGGACCGAAAGTCTTGCAGTGTGTAAAAAGTCTAAAGGTGTACATCGGAATATTTTGCTCGTCTGAGCGGTTCATCATGTCTGAATGAAATGTTCTAAATTTTCGCTGATAATTTACTGGGATGGTTCTGTCTCCAGAGTTTAAAAAATTGTGTCATTCGTCTAGGATATTAGCAACTGGTCCCGCCAGTGTGTTGCAAGTAGACTCCCTAAACTAAGGTTGACCCGATAGTTTGCTAGGAGGGTTCTGTCTCTCACCTTGACTGTTTAGGAGTGATGCCGCCAGCTTGTCCATGGTCGACTCCCCCATAGCCATGTTGACCAAGCTCGGCTCCATGTAGTCCTCACTCACCTCCAGTTCACCCATTTTCTGTAATACAAGTAAGATGGCAGGTTAGTTTGGCAATTAGATCTGCAGGTTGGTGGTTAGATCAGCAGTTACTTTGACAGACTAGTGGGTATTTTGGTTGGTGGGTTAGCAGTTAGTTGGGTAGTCAGCTTAGCACTGTGGTAGGTACACTAGCAAGCAGACCGACAGTTCAGTCAAAGGAGCCATTCAGCTGTCAAATCAGCAGATAAATCGGTAATAACATCGATTTATCAGTCTGAGTATGAGTTTAATTTTTATTTTATTTTTTTTTATTTTGTTTTTACAGATAACTTTGCATTTCATTACTTAGAGCATCAGTTTAGCTGTTAACAGTGCTTCAGTATTTCGAAGACCAATTTAGAAGATCAACTCGTCGGTCAGATATAAAATTCATTGGTTTTTACAGTATTATGTCATTTAAATCAACATTTATTTCAGTAGTAAAATCGGCATTTCACAAGGTAAAACACCATTAGTTATGTCAATAACTGAGCCTATTCAGCAGCTAAAGATTATAAAATCACAGAATCACTGAATTAAGCCTAATATTGATAAAATTTTCCATTAGTCATGCAGTAGTAATTATTTTAACCCCTACAGCCTGAGCATATACACTAATACTATAGTCTGTCTTTCTGTACTTCCAGCAATGTAAGATTCATTAACATCTTAGCTTCCACGTTTCTCAAAATCTGAATGATTGACAACATCTTTCCAATGTGGGCTATTTTGTTCTTGCTCTCTCCTTACTAATGAAACCATTTATGTCATCACGTAGCGACATCCCACTCCTCTACATGTCTGCTTTCCTCTTCCCCACTTCCATATAAGCTGGCATATGGAAGGACCAGAATTCTATTCTCAACTCAGTCAGGCTGGTGAAATGTTTCCCTCTCCCTCATCTGGGTTCACCCAACAGTGTAACTGGGGACAACTAGTAAACGACTGTTGAGTCATGTTCTTGGAGGAAAATTGGAACACCAAAAATTTATGACCTTTCTTAATGACCCCTGTGCAGTAAATATGCATCACTCAATAGGCATCATTCAAGCCAGGTGTTTTTAAAGTAGTGTCTTGATACCCCCAGGAGGTATTGAAGTAGGTTCTTGGGGGTATTCAGAAAGGTATTTATTTGACAAATACACTGCATAATACAAAACTGCAAATTAACTGATTTGGTAGGGATGGATATAACTTTTCCATTTGGATAATTACCAGCAATTTCAAAATATGGAAAAATATTTTAATGAATAACTAGGTCCATTACGAATCTGCTGCCTCATTTCTACATGTTCAAGGATTGGTCACCTTCACTTCACCCCTACAGCCCAGTTGACTGGTGTGGTTGTTATAAAGCAGGTGTGTGGGGCAGCTCGGATGATGGCATTAAAGGTTTGCGTTTCCCGCCAGTGCTTCAATGCCAACCCATTTTCTGTTGTGTCCAGTGTGTATGACAGTCATATGGGAGGTGGGCAAGCTACACTGCCAAACTTTCATGGCAACCAGGAGGGGAAAGAGTGATTTTTCTGAATCCATGTACAATAGTCTGATTCATCTGCTGCCACAAGCGGCCGCCTGAACCCTGCCATCTCCACCCGTGCCTTACCTCCCAGTCATGCAGGGAAGAGGCTCAGTGATAGTTCAGTTGGGAGGTTTTAGAGATGACAATGTTGGCATTATCGAGTAGAGAGAAGATCTCTGGGAGCGGAAGTTACTACATAGACTTACTTATGATGGTCACCCCAGCCCTCCCATCACATTCGTGGCAGCTAAGCATCACCACCATTTCACCACCATCCACAACACCCCAGCCTTATAAGGAAAATTTCACTGTAGAGAATAAGCGTTTATGAAAGTAAGAGCTAATTCATTTAGAGAGGTAAAAATTTTTGAAAAAAATATATATATACTTAAGTTGTAGAAGTTAAAGAAAACTACGAAAAAATTTACAACTGCCGTCAAGTTTTATATTGATGATAAGCCTGCTGTTATTAAGATGTTCGGTAAATAAGTGCCATAGAAAATAAGTAAGTGAAGAGAATAAGTGTTTATGAATGTAAGGATTGATATTCATTTTGTGAAGTAGGACTGAAGAAAAGAAATATATAAACATAAGCATTATATGATAAGTAAAACTAATAATAAGTGTTACAACAACCAACAGTTTATATATATGTGATAAAGTCTTGCATGAAGTTAGAAATAGGTTAAATTAGTGTTTAGAAAGCTACGGTTGTAAGGAAAGAAAATGACCTCAAGGATATCTAAAGTGAACTTACACGACACAGAAAACTTACTAGCAGGAAAGTAAAAGTGATCTTAAATGGCATGTAACATATGGTAAATTGTCGCACGAACAAGAGTTGATAAGTCATTCATAGCATTGGCAGGGGCCAGTGGAGAGGAGTGTCAAAGTCAAGTGGGGCAAGGTGGAGCATGAGTGAGTGCGAGCGGTGAATTGCCGCCTGACCCAGGCAGGCCCACAGGCTATTTGCTACCAGCTCACTCACTCATGTGAACCAAGCCTTCCCCGATCCCCCCAAACTGCTTCCATTCATCACCACCTACCTCCAAAATGTCTCCACCTAGAGACCTAAGAACACTTGCAATGAAGAGATGAAGGACTGACGATATTCTGATCGTTAATAGAATGTTGTATGTGCTGTTGGTAAGGGGCTATTACTTGTTGAAAACAGCCTACCTACAAAAAAATAAAAAACTTATGAGAAAGGCTCGGTTCGTAAGACCTCCGAGCTTTAGGGGTTAAATGCTAGGAATGATTAACATAGCCCTGATCCCCTACGCTCCTGATGGTGGGGAAAAAAAAAAAGGTTCATGGATAAATAGCAGAACTAAACTCTAATGAAAAAACTCCTAACTTACGTAGGCGAGAGCAGCTAATAAAACATGGCCAAACACTCTCCATGCCATGAATTTCGCCGTGTTCTTTCCATCGCAGAAATCGTTGTGTAATTTAGCTCAATGAAAATTCGTTGTTAATTTTCTTACCTCCACTCAAGAAAACAACAGTAGATCCAGTAATCCACAAAACTCTTAATGCAATGGTAATGACACTAATGCAATAATTTGGTTCTTTCAACACCCGTATGACCGGAGCTGATACTGACATGCCGTGACCACAACAGAAACCCGACTGAGAATAGCGTGATGGAGACATGATTCGATAACCAACTCAGACACGGCAGCCACCTCAGGGATTTTTTAGCACCCTCTCGTGGCCAAGTTAGGAGTTATGAGCGTATTCTCGTTGCCGTGGGAGAATTAATATTGCCTCGTCTTTGGGGTTATATAGTCCACCTTACATCAGTTTTTCACTTGGATATTGACGCAGTTGCATTGATGCTATAAAAGAGGCTGCTGAAGTGCAATGTGTAAGATAAGTTGCTGAGGAAAAAATGTTAAGCAGACTTCATAGTCAGAAAGGAATATGGCCATGAATATTTTTTTCCTACTTTGTTGCACAGTCTTCTTTATGAAAGTGTTTATGGGAATCGGAATATAAAAACGAATGTAAATGTGAGTAAAATTGTTGGGTTTGAGAGCAATGAATTCACGGCATGCACAATGAGGCAGGATGGTGAGGAAATGGAGATTGTGAGTGCATTCAGGCACTTGGTAACTATTATGAGTATAGGATGGTTTAGGTGAAAAAGTGCTTGGAAGGATACAACAGGGTAGAAAGGTTACTAGTTCACTGAAAGCAGTGATAAGGAACAGGGAGGTGAGTAGGAAGGAAAAAAAAAGTCGCTGCATGACAGTATTATGATCTCTGACGTACGGAAGTGAAGCTTGGACCCTGTTGGAATAAGTCAAGAGCGAGAACAGTGGAAATGAGTTATCCTTGAGGGGCGCGTTAAGTTACACGAAGAGAGAGAGACAGATAAATGAGAAAGTAAAGGAGTGTTGTGGTGTCGACATGGATGCGATTGAAAGTGTTAAGAGAAATCCTGGATGGTTTGTCCATGTGGAGAGAATGGAAATGAGACTGGCTAGAAAGAGCGTGTATATGACTGAGGTGGAGGGGGGAAGTGAGAGGGAGAAACCAACGATGCGATGGAAAGATGGAATTGAGAGATACAGGAGAGGGGGGAGGCCAGTCAAAAGACGGAGGGGGAGACGTAAAGGCTGTCTCTTACTGGCCACCACTTACGGGAATAAGGCGTCTGACAATAGTCTGAG
>JAGKTI010002573.1:35859-52032 GCA_018397915.1 Birgus latro | reverse complement strand
GATCTCTTTGTCCAGTCTATTCCACAGGTCTATGCATCTACACGGAAAACTATATTTCTTGATGTCCTTCAAGCAGCGTGGCTTCTTCAGTTTCAGTTCATGTCCTCTTGTTGCTCTCTTATCCCATACAAACAGATCTTCTCTATCAATTTTATCTACTCCCATCATGGTCCTGAACACTACAATTATGTCACCCCTCTCTCTCCTTTCCTCTATGGAAGGCAAATCCAGCCTTTCTAGCCTCTCACTGTATGACAGTTCTGCCAGACTGGGGACTATATTGGTTGCTGTTCTTTGTATTCTCTCAATCTTGTTTATATCTTTCTTTTTGTGTGGGGACCACACTACTGCTGCATATTCTAACCTGGGGCGGATCATGGCCACTATCAATTTTTTCATAATCTCTTTATTCATGTAATGAAATGCCACTCTTATATTGGTCAAGAGTTTATATGTCTCTCTAATTATCTTGTTAATGTGTTTTTCAGGTGACAAACTATCCTGGACCAGCACTCCCAAATCTTTCTCTTCTCTCACTTTTGTGATTGGTTCATTACCCATCATATAATTCCAATATTTTACATTTTTTTGCATTGAATTTCATTTCCCACATCCGGCTCCAATCATGTATCCTATCCAGATCCTCCTGCAGCATTTTACAGTCCCCTTCAACCTCTACCTTCCTCAAGATCTTTGCATCATCAGAAAACAGACTTGCATAACTGTCCACTTCATCTACCATATCATTTATGTAAATCAGGAATATTACTGGCACCAACACTGAGCCCTGTGGGACATCACTTGTTACTTCTCTCCATCCAGATGTCCTGTCCTTTATTACTGTCCTCATTTGTCTATCTCTCAAAAAGTCTGTCATCCATTCCAGGAGGTTACCCTTCAGTCCTCCTATATGCTCTAATTTCCACATTAGTCTCTAATGGGGTACCTTGTCAAAGGCCTTCTCCAAATCTAGATACACACAATCCACCCAACCGTCTCTCTCCTGTAGCACATCAATCGCTCTTGAGTAAAAGCTCATGTTAGAAACACATGACCTTCCATTTCTGAATCCAGATTGACTTTCAGTCAAAATATTCATCTCTTCCAGATATTTTATCCACCTGTCTTTCAGAATCTTCTCGCACAATTTTGCAACTATGCTGGTTAGGGACACCGGTCTATAGTTCAGGGGTTCTTCCTTGTTTCCTCCCTTGTAAGTTGGTACCACATTTGCTCTCTTCCATTCCCGAGGCACCTTCCCTTCTTCCAGCGAACACAATATTAAACTGTGAATCTTATCTGCCAGTTTTCTCTGCATTCCTTCAGTACCCAATTTGAAATTCCATCCGGTACTGGGGCTTTCCTTACATCTTGAGTTTCCAGTAATTTGTACACTTCCTGCACTTCCACTTTTATATCTTTTATCACTAAATTCCTAGTCACTCCCTCCCCCTCCACAAACTCCCCTTCATTAGTAAAAACCGATTGGAAATGTTTGTTCATTATTTCAGCTTTCATAGCCGCATCTTCATAGACCTCTCCTTCTACTTTCAGTTTGGTGATTCCTTCCTTTTGTTTCAATTTGCCATTAAGAAATCTATAAAACAATTTGGGTTCATCCTTACATTTGTCGATTATACCTTTTTCAAAGTTCCTTTCTTCCTCTCTACGAATTCTTGTATATTTATTTCTAGTTCTTTTATATTCTTCCTTTGTTCTGTTATCACCTCTCTTTCTCCATTTGTTCCACGCCATGTCGCTATCTTTTTTCGCTACCATACACCTTCCATTAAGCCACTCCATTTTCCTATTTTCTTTTCCACTTGCTCTTGGAATATATTTTTCTACTCCTGAAATATAGAGGTCTAGAAAGATATCCCACTTCCTCTGAATCTCTCTTGTTTCTCTGAATTTTCTCCAATCTGCATTTTCAAAAAAATTTCTCAATTCTGCAAAGTCTGCTTTCCCAAAGTTGTATCTTCCTTGCCTATAAAGCTCGTCTCTTGGCACCACGTTCCCTATTATCATCTGGAACTCAACCACGTGATCACTTTTTCCTATAGGACACAGATATTTCAAGGATTCATTTACATCAGGTTCTTTGGTTAGCAGTAAATCTAATCTTGCTGGTGTGTCATCACCTCGGAATCGTGTCTCTTCTTTGACCCACTGCATAATTACATTATTCTTTACAATGTTTAACAATATAGTGCCCCACGAATCTTCGCCGCCTCCTGGGTCCCATTCCTCCCAGTTCACCTTTTTACAATTAAAATCACCCATTAGAATTATATTATTGCTTTTCTCCATCACTTTCTGCAGATAACGAACCATGTCTGACAACATCTCCTGGTATTCATCATCAATCCATGCTCTTGTCTTAGGTGGAACATATACTACTGCTATATCTCTCTTACAGTTCTCTCCAGTTTCTAATTTCATGTTTATCACTTCGGCCCTACCCTCTCCCATTTCCACAGAATCTACACTTAAGTTGTTCTTCACTGCTGTCATCACTCCTCCTCCCATTTTATCTTTTCTGTCTTGTATTTGCCATCTCCCATATGGATATCAATATTCTCCCTTAACTTAGTCTCTACAAAGGACATAACATCAGGTTCATGTACCCTCAAGAAATTGTTGATTTCTAACACTGCAGATATTAATCCATCAACATTAGTGTTTGCCACTTTCAAACTTTTTTCATTATTACTTATTATACCCTGTGTGTGTGTGTGTGTGTGTGTGTGTGTGTGTGTGTGTGTGTGTGTGTGTGTGTGTGTGTGTGTGTGTGTGAGTGTGTGTTTTTCTAGTTGTGATATACAGGAAATGAGCTACACAGAGACTGCCTAGACTCGGTCGTCATCAGACGTGCTCCTCCCGGCCGTGTTGTCAGCCGTCTCATTCTCGGGTGTTTAACCCCTTAACCACGGGTCATCACTTTCGTGATGGTCAGGTGCGATGTATCATACCGCGGGGCGTCTCTTGAGTGATTCTGTGTTATTTTTAGTTCCCCCGTGCTTTCAGGTGGTGGCTTGTATCATCTATCAGCACTGCCAATGTCCAACAATAGTCAGAGCTGCTAATGTCATCAGTACTCCCATCCACTGTTGACAATTTAGCCATTTTCCCCCATTCTAGACTCCCCTCCCTACCTCCCCTCCATTACCCTCTAGTGTCATCTGCTCAGCCGCTCTGCACTAAGTAAATCTTCCCCGTATTTTTCCACTGTTTTCATCCACTGAAATGAGACCTATGCCCTATTCTTATACAAAATAATATATATATAACGAAAATAAGGCAACTGATAGTGTCATACACCTGGAATTGGCTAATTATCATGGCAACATCCAACCTGCACTCATTCACTAATTTCCCCTGCTATTTTTTCCTGTGAATGAGCTACTCTCGTAATATAAATGTATATAAGAAAGGAAGGGAGAAGCCTGAGTGATATTTATATTCACCTGGAACTACCTAATTTATATGTATTGTCTAGATTTCCTACGACTTATTTCTTAGCATATACATTAGCAGCTGACATTTTCAACTCTTGGCTACCGAGATGCAGTCAGTTCGCTCAGTTCGCTCTCGTGTTTCACAGGAAATGACACTCCTCCATTTCTGCCGCTTTTGCACCTATTATAAAAGGCCCTGTGGCCTCTACCCCTACTAAACATCGTGTGGGAAGCGGTAAAGGACTGCAGATATATATAAGTGTAATAAAGTACTAGAAATAATAAAGTGTGAGTGTGTATATGAGTAAGAAATGACAGAATACAAGCAGCGAATTAGCGCGGGTGGGAGGCTAGTACGCACTCGTATTTTACATTGCTTTCACAGTTTTTTTTTTTTTTTAGTAAGGATTCCAAACTACTTGGAAATCATTGAATAGTATTTCTAGTGATAATATCTGGCAGTGGTATTCAGATTTGGGGATGCTGGGAAGTGTAAAGTGGAGACTTAGTTACCCAACTGAAGTCTCCACAAGTCCTACGGTAGTGAACGAGTGCTAAAAAAAAACATCCCAGGAGAAAGCTGAAGGTATGTGCCATATGCATATGTAATTATAATATTCTAGGACTAATAACTGATTTTTGGCAAATATTTTTAAAAAGTCAGTAGGAGCGCGAATATCCCCGCGGGAATGACACGGCGTGCCTCTGACATCCCCGCAGTGTAGGGGTTAATCTCACCGACATACCGTCACTACCAGCTTGCTTTGGGCTTATAGCAGAAATATCACAGTGTCCCAGTGCAATAATAAAGTGAATGCATCAGCTAGGCATTCAGCCTGACATGGAATTTTTCATGGCCGGCCTGGGCAATGAAGACACCCATATGGACCTCGCCCCTGCTGCTGAGGAGGTCGCTACCCCTGGCAAGAGGACGAGGATGGCCTCAGCCACTAGTGACGAGGGTGGTGCACAGGAAAAGTGGATCCGGCCTTCCTACCCAGACAGTGATGCTACCAGTGAACCCAGGAGGCTTATTTACATAGTAAGGTTGGCCGATAATACCCGTTTTCCTGAATCCTTGTAGGTTGTCAGATGCCGTAAACAAGTCCTCTCGGGGTAAATATTGTATTGAGGGATCATTAAGGGTTTTAGGTAAAGGATCAGCAATCAGGTTCTGCATCTTTGCAGCTGATGTAGCGAAAATGAGTGCACCACCTGAATCCCTAACCCACCTAGGGGACTGGCTGATAAGGTGCTGATTGCCTTGCACATCTTGCAGTGGTGAGTACTCATATGGAAAAATCGGGCCTATTGCTCCTGATGTCATGGAGGAGGAGCTCTTCAGTCATCTTCGCTGCCTTGGCAGCAGTTCCTCCCAGCTAGTAGAGGTCACCCGCCTCACAGTCCACCCCCCTGGTGGTGAGAATGCAGTAGCAGCCAGGGTAGTACGGCTCAAATTCAGGGGACCCTTGCCGGAGCAGGTAATTTATGGTCATATGTGTTACAATGTAGGGACTTACATCTTTCCCATCCTGAGGTGCTATACGTGCCATTTATTTGGGCATGGCATGATATCATGCAAAAATAAAGTAAGGTGCTCTCGATGCAGCAGGTTCCATCCCTGCAAATCCCCATCAGGTGGTCAGTGCACCAATGACCCCTACTGCTTTTTCTGCAGTGACACACATCAAGTAGTCTCACGCACATGCCCAATCTTCCAGCAGGCACTTGCCATCCACGATGGTGTCAGAGCAGACCCATCGACCCTCTCTGCCATCAACACCCGTTTCCGTGCCATCAACACCCGTTTCCGTGCCCTCAATCCATCCGGACGCACTCCTCCCAGCTCAAATCCCTCACCAACACATACTGCTCCTAATCGGATTTCCCGGCCTGTCCAGGAGGGTCTCACGTATGCAACAGTCGTAAGTAACCGCTTTTCAGCATTGGAAAATCTGGCTGAAACATCTGGTGGAGAGCCTGCACCTAAACCAAGTGACGCGGAGCGAACGGTTGGTGTGTCCTCCCACCCAACTTCCCAGTCTGTGGTGCTGCTTCACCCTGTCCCTCCACCCAAGTCCCGTCGACAGCGCTCCCATCCAACAAGGACCTCCTCCCCTAATGCTGCGCAAGACTCCATATCTCCGTTTATCCAGACCGGTATGAATCCAGCCAGTTCCACCTCCTCACAGGTCACGGCTCCTGCCTCAGCTCCAAATACATCCCACGCTGCCTCCCCCAGCTCTCCTGACACGGGCTCCACACTTGGTGAATCTCCTGCTCTTCCATATCAGCCAGTACCAGGGACTACCTCCCACACTTCCCCTTATGCCAACCCCACAGGTGCCCATTCTTCAGAGTCCTTCATGGACCCTCTACTCACAGCCCTTTCCATGTACAAAAATGGACAGTCCTTTGTAGATATATGTATCAGCCTCTTGCCCCGCCTCCTTTCTCTCCTCTCGTCCCAGTGATGGCTCATCCACCAGTACGCAGATTCCTTTTCTGGAATGCCAGATCTATACTTTGGAAAACTTCCGATTTCAAGCAATCTATAGCGGACCTTGTTCCAGACGTTATTGGTTTATGTAAAACTTGGCTATCTCCACATCTCTATCTATCGTTCCGGGGTTTTACTGTATATCGGACTTATCGTCAGGGTGTCGGAGGTGGTCTAGCTGTCGCAGTCAGGGAGGACGTGCCCAGCTCAGTTCTGCCACTGACCCAGCCCCCTTGAGGGATGTTGGAAGTTCTTGCGGTCCGCCTATCCCTCGTGAAGGGATCGATCACAGTGGCGGTTTGCTACAACCTGTGCAAGGACATAGGACTGGAAGAACTCTGGGCCTATCAAGACCAGCTCCCTTCCCCTTGCCTCCTCCTGGGCGATTTTAATGCCAGACACCCTCATTGGGATATTTATCTAGCCCGGAACACTAGCAATGGGTCGGGAACTTCCCTTTGTCAGTTTCTATTAGAGAGCGGTCGCTTCACCCTACTCACCCCGTTAGGGTTACAGACCCGTATCGACCCGCACTCATGCCTGCCTTCTACACTTGATCTATACATGGGGGATTCTATTTTTGGTGGCCCAGCCATCTGGACTGGCCCATATTTGGGTTCTGACCACCTTCCAGTTATCATGGATGTCCCCAACCTTCCCCCACCCTGCTCCGCCCCACATTGTCCACACTGGATCTTCACACGGGGGTCCTGGACCTCCTTTACAGCAGCCCTTAAAAACACTAGGGCTCTGCCTGGAGGGCCCCTAGATGACAGTGTAAGGGACTTCACATCCTCCGTGATTGCAGCAGGTGAGGTGATTTTCCGCAGGTCCTCAACACGTCCCCGGGGCACTGTCACAGTTCCCTGGTGGACAGAGGACTGCACCAAGGTGATCCGGGCTAGGAGGTCTGCTTGGAATGCATGGTGGAGGTGTCCCTGCCCTAGTCATCGAGACACTCACTGCCATAGGGATGCAGAATGCAAACGGACTCTTACCCGAGCTCGCCGTGTGACCTGGTCTGTTTTCTGCTCAACCCTGTCTTTCTCTAGCTCACCTTCTTGAACCTGGTCCTTCATTCGAGCAATGAAGGGTCGCCCTACCACCCCATCATATCTTCTGATGAAGGAAGGTAACCTGCTGGTAGGATTCCAAGACAAGGCTGCCTTCTTTGGATCTAGATTTGGTTCCCCGGCTACACTTCCAGGTCTTCAGCACTTACTTAGGATTACTCAGGCAGGCATCTCCCCCCCCCCCGTGGGCTTAGCCTCCCCTTTTACCCAGGCAGAACTCTCCTCTGCTCTGCGAACCTTACGGCCAAAGAAGGCATGTGGCCCAGATCTAATACCCAATGAGTTTTTGACTCATCTCCCTGTCCTCCATCAGATATCGCTCTTACACATATTTAACACCAGCTGGGCATCAGGGATCTTCCCATCACACTGGAAAACATCAGACCTTCTCCCCTTCCTCAAGCTGGGGAAGGATTCCTCTTCTCCGCCTTCGTACAGGCCAACAGCATTGCTATCCAAAGTCGGGAAAGTGCTTGAGCGGATGGTGTGTCGTCGACTCTCCTGGTGGCTGGAGCGTGACCACCGCTTGTCTGAGGCACAATGTGGATTCCGCCCCGGGAGGGGGACATGTGATGTCCTTCTCCAGTTTGACCATCAAGTCCACCAGGCATTCTGCCATAAGCAGATCTTCCTGGCAGCCTTCGTGGACCTCCAGGGGGCTTTTGATTCTGCCTCCCATGATGGAATATTGTACAAGTTGTGCTGTCTTGGTGTCAAAGGCTCTGCACTGGCCTGGATACAAATTTTTTTGAAGGAGCGATCCTTTCATGTTTCCCTTGGGGGTATGTACTCCTCCCCTACCCCAGCCAGGCAGGGAGTACCACAGGGATCATGCCTCAGTCCCCTACCCTTTAATATATTACTGTATGACCTCCCCCATCCTCCTGGGGTATCCATCTTAGTCTATGCTGATGATGTCTCCATCCTCTGAAGTGCTGCCTCATTATGGGAGGCCCAACATTGACTCCAACAGGCCGTGGATGCCTTTGCCACCTGGGCTGCAGGTGGGAGACTAACAGTTAATGCTCCAAAGAGTGCTCTTATGTGCTTTGGACATCGGAGGCTCTCCTCCATACTGATGATTCAGCTTGCCAGAGAACCTCTCACCCTTAAGACCTGGCACAAGTTTCTGGGTCCCCCACATTGACCATCTACGATCAGCATGCCTTAGGCACCTAGACATCATGAAGTGTCGCAGGGGTTCACTGGGGTGCTGATCGAAACTCTCTCTTTCGCCTGTAACGGGCCTTCATCCGCAGTAAGATCATGTATGGTGCCTCCCTTTACGGATTGGCAGCCCAGACCCACCTAAATAAGTTGGATGTTGTCCAGAACACGGCACTTCGCATCGCCCTAGGTGCCTTCAAGTCCACCCCAATTATTTCACTACATGCGGAGTCTGGAGTGATGCCCCTCTCCATCTACTGCATGGAACTGGACTGTCGGCTGCTTCACCGCATATCGTCTCTTTCCTCCAACCACCCCGTCTCCACCCTCTACTGTCTCTTCACAGCCCTTCGTCAGCCCCCAGCTTGGCCATGATCGAGGTTACCCTATATCATCTGCAGTATCCAGGCCTGCCACACCCTGTCTCTCGATTTGCCTAGGCCTACCTCAGTGGCCCCTCTCCTCCCAGTTCCCCATTGGATGGATTTGTCTCCATATGTCTACCCCTATTTCCTAGTACCATTTTTGAAGTCAACAGATGCAGTCTTGGCACGGCATCTCCTTCATAGTATGGACTCCCCCATTTATAAGGACTCCCCAAGAATTTACACAGATGGGTCTCACTCCCCTCTGTCTTTCTTTGCCTCAGCGGCCTATTTTGAAGATCTTTCCATATGCCAAGCCAAACTTGGTCGTTCAGTGGGCAATATGATGTCCTAACTGTAGAACTCATACCATCCTCCAGACCCTTGAGTTTGTCTGGACTTTCCTCCAGCCTCAACCGGTAGTTTTATACACTGACTCATAGTCCTCACTTACTCTTCTCCTCTCAGATCGTCCAATGACTCATGTCAGAATTGTCCATGCTATAATGGAGCACCTCCTCCTCCTTGTAACTCCTCCCTGGCACCTTCGCCTCCAATGGATTCCCTCGCATATTGGCATCCGTGGTAATGAAACTGCAGATGCAGCAGCAAAGCGAGCACTGACCTCCAGTACACCGGTCTATGTGACACCAGATAGTGCCACATTCCCTAATCTAGCACGAAGCGCCAGCATGTCATACTGGAATGCAAACCTAGTGACCGCCCTACCTGCCTCCCGCCTGGGACATTTTCGCTCCGACTCTTCTGAACACCCTTGGGCGCCATCCCTGTAGAGATATTGATGTAGCCATTACTAGGTTATGGTTGGGCCACGCAGGCCTCGCTAGTCACCTGTACCGTTTGGGTATAATAGAGCACCCTTGGAGCTAATGGTGTCCTCAGGTTGAAGAAACCATTGAACACTACCTGTTATGGTGCCCAAAATTCCACTCCCTTCACACACTTATGCAGGATCATTTGGCATCTCTGGGAGTTTACAGTTTGTCTCTCCACACACTCCTAGGAGGAGGTGGCGGGGACCCTCGGTTACGACAACAAGTTGTGCGGTGTACTTCTGACTTTATACGAAAATCTAGGCAGCTCTCCCGCATATAACGTGAGGCCCTAAGCAGTTTGCATTGGAAGGGCATAGGGCCATTGTTTTGGCCATGACCCTTAAACCCACAAGAAGAAGAAGAAGAAGAAATGTGCTACGCTTGTGGGGTCTCATCTCTGTGTCTCAACCAGTCAAAATTTGCTTTAAACTCATTTAAGTTTTTGGACTGGACAATCTCTTTGTCTAGGTTTTTCCACAGGTCAGTACGTCTATATGGAAAATCGTATTTCTTGATATCCTTCAGGCAACTTGTCTTTTTCAATCTCTTTCCATGTCCTCTCGTTGCTCCCCCATCCCAAACAAACAGATCTTCTCCATCAATTTTGTCAACTCCCATCGTGGCCCTGAATGCTACAGTCATGCTGCCCCACTCTCTTCTTTCTTCTAAGGAAGGCAGACCCAGCTTTTCTAGTCTTTTCTTGTATAACAGATCTGCCAGACTAGAGACCATCTTGGTTGCTGCTCTTTGTATTCTCACGATCTTGTTTATATCTTTCTTTTAACATGGGTACCACACCACTGTCAAATTCCAACCTGGGGCAGATCATAGCCACTACCAGTTTTGTCATCATCTCTTCATCCATGTACTAAAATGCCACTGTTATGATTGTCAAGAGCTTATACAGTACGTCTCTCTGACAATCTTGTTAATGTGTTTCTAAGGTGACAAATTATCCTGGACCAACACTCCCAGACCCTTCTCTTCTCTCGCTTTTGTGACTGGTTCCTTTCCCATCAAGTAATTCAGTGACGGCCTCTTTGTATTTGAATTTCATTTCCCATACCCAGCTCCACTTGTAAATCCTGTCCATATCTTCCTGTAGCATTTTACAAACCTCTGCAACTTCTAGTCTCCACATGATCTTTGCATCGTCTGCAAACAGACTTGCATAACTGTTCAATCCATCCACTATATCTTTTACGGGAATCATGAACATTACAAGCGCCAGCATGAAGACCTGCAGGACTCCACTTGTTACTTCCCTCCACCCTGACATCTTCTCCTTTATTACTGTCCTCATCTGTTGGTCGCTCATGAAGTCTCTCATTCACTCCATGATGTTCCTCTTCAGTCCTCCTATGTGTTCCAATTTCCACATTAGTCACTTACGGGGTACCATGTCAAAGCCATTCTCCAGATCTAAGTACACACATTCCACCCAACGATCTCTCTCTTGTAGCATATAAATTGCCCTTGAGTAGACACTCAACAAATTAGAGACACACAACCTTCCATTTCTGAATCCAAACTGACTTTCTACCAAAATGTCCATCTCCTCCACATGTTTTATCCACCTGTCTTTCAAGATTCTCTTGCAAAATTTTGCAACCATGCTGGTCAGGGACCATTTATAATTCAGGGGCTCTTCCTTATTCCCTCCTTTGTAAACTGGTACCAATTTGGCCTTCTTCCATTCCTGAGGAACTATCCCTCCTTCCAGGAAACACACAATTAAACCATAAATCTTATTCTCCAGTTGTTCTCTGCATTCCTTTAGTATCCAATTAGAGATCCCATCAGGCCCTGGGACTTTCCTTACATCTTGAGTTTCCAGTATTTCATACACTTCTTGCACTTCCACTTTTATATCTTTTAACGCTACATTTTAGTCACATCCTCCCCATCCACAAAATCACATTCCCCAGTGAAACCAATTGGAAACTTTTGTTAATTTTTTCAGCTTGCACTACCGCATCTTTATACACCTTTCCTTCTACTTTCAGCTCATTGATTCTTTCCTTGTGTTTCAGTTTGTCACTGACAAACCTATAAAACAACTTGGGTTCCTCATGACATTTGTCAATTATACGGTACCTCTTTCAAAGTTTTTTTCTTCCTCTCTATGGTACAGTACTCCCTCGATTATCCGCAAGGTCCATATCCAGACGTGCACCGTATCCGTTCATCAGGCCATGGCTCTATTATAACCGTATCCAGATTTATTTGTCTGTAACTGGACATGAAAGTTCCAACTTCAGCAGCCGGCTGGCTGACAAAGTAAATGAATATCCATTCCATGGCTCACCAACCTCTCTGTCCACGCACAGGTAACAGAGCCTAACCAACAAGCTGGGCAAGAATGGCTGTTGAAATCCCTACCATATGGTCTAAATCCCCCCGGCTGCCCAGATTAGTCAGAAACTCCTGGCCACACACGGTCAAAATCACATCACAGTCCGGATTACTGAGCCACTCATTAGGCCCATGATGTGTGGGGACCTAGTGTTTCTGCCATGTTGTGACATTTGCCTGGGCAAGCAAAAAGGACCCTTGTGCTCGTAGGTCATTTTTATTTATTTATTTATTTATTTTTTAATGCAAGGAAGACAGCACCAAAGCCAGGAACCCACAAACTGTTCCTTCCAAGAAAAAATAAAATAAAAAATAAAAAAGAGCCACATTCAAGATCCATTCATTTCTAGGTGCCTGGTCACACTGCATTTGAAAGACTGGAGATCATAGGAAATACGAAATACAGACAAAGACAGTTCCAGAGATGACCTGTTGCATAACTGATGGACTGGAAGTAATGGTTAACTCTTGCATTAGATAGTTGGAGAGAAAATGGATGAGAGTTTGAGATAAAGATGCAACAATGCGGCAAAGAGACAGAGATTGAAGGAAGCCAGTAAGAGGAAGAGAGTTAATGAGACAAAATGCCTTTGACTCCAACCTGTTGAGAAGAGCTGTATGTGGGGAGCCTCCCCACACATGAGGGTTGTACTCCACACGGGCGAATAAAACCCAAGTATAAAGTCAACAACCGTGCAGGAGTAAAGAAGTTATGGAGTCAGCTTAGCACATCTAATCTCTTGGAAGCAAATTTACAAGTGATGTAACACGATCTTTCCAAGATAAGTCCCGAGAGACTGAAACTCCAGGTAAGTTTAAGGATGATGCAGGATTGAGCTGGATATTATTAAACATTAGTGGGTACTCCTGTAGAAGATTCTGTTGGGTTGATAGGTGTAAGAACTAAGTCTTTGATGTATTAAAAACAACAAGGTTATTTTTAACTCAGTCAGAGATAAGAGCCAAGTCAAACATTAGGTGTGCCATAGCCTCATCCCTTTTTTGTTGAAGTAACTGCTGAGAAGGATGTTGCGGGAACCATGGGGAAAGGTGAAGGGCGGAATCATCAGCGTATGAGTGGACAGGGTTAGATGTACAGCTTAGAAGGTCACTGATGAATAAAAAGAAGAGAGTTGGTGATAGGCCAGAGCCCTGAGGAACACCACTTTGATAGATCTAGGAGAAGAATGGTGGCCATCAACAACAGCACCTACAGAATGACCAGAAAGGAAGCTATTGATGAAGGTACAGAGAGCAGGATAGAAACCATAAGAGGGCAGTTTGGAAATTAAGGATTTATGCCAGACTCGATCAAAAGCCTTTGAGAAGTCAGATGCAATGGCAAAGCTTTCACCAAAGTCCTGAAAGGAGGATGACCAGTTGTCTGAAAGGTAGGTGAAATGATCGCCAGTGGAGTGTCCACGATGGAACCCATACTGACGATCAGAAAGAAGGTTGTGATAAGAAAGTGTGCCTCTTTTTGCTTGCATACTCACAGTCAAGCTTGAGTAGAGACATGGCAACACCAAGCACTCCCATGCGCTACCGCACCTCAGTTCCCGCCTTTCCCTCTCCGCGTGTGGACGTGCTTTCCTGAGGTAAAACAATGACAGTTTCCATTGTTGCGTTTGTGGTGGTGCCCTACCTTCTGCAGGCCTTAATTCTCCTCTGTGTTCTTGTGCATGGGATGATGGCCCCACCACCACCCGAGAAACACAAGAGGAGGGTTTTGACTCTGGAGAAGAACTGTGAGATATTGGGCAAGGCTGACACGGGCTGGGGAACTTCACGTATTCTGCATGAATTTGACTTGCCCCGCTCAACCTTGTCTGGTATCAAGAAATCATGGGACAAGCTGACTCAGTATGACAGGACTACAGCAATACCACTAGGAAAGGTGACTGGAAGATGTCCCAGCCTCGCTAAGCCATCAGTGACTGGTCGACTTTGGTTTGGCTCTGCCAGCAATGGAATGCTATCATATATGTACATGGGACTGAATTGAAGGCTGCAGCTGAGAAGTTTGCACCCCTGCACAACATGCCCAACTTCTTGGCATCTGAGGGTTGGTTCTTCCAGTTCAAACTTCGACATGGACTTACTGGCCATAAGGCACATGGTGAGGCTTTGGAAAAGGAAGTGACAGATGTTGAGCTGTTTCACCAGAAAGTGCTGCGCCTGATCGAGGGCCAGTTCTTCCGCTCCATGCCCACCAACACCCCAGCAGAAGAGACGGAGAAGACTGTGCCTGGTTGGAAGTTGTCCAAACAACGTGTCTCAGTGTTGTGCCTGGTCAGGAGTTGTCCATACAACGTGTCTCGTTGTTGTGCCGTGCCAATGCTAACGAGATGCACCGCCTCAAAACTGTTATTGTTGGACATGAAAAACAGCCACATTGTCTCTGTGGGTTGATGGATAGCCTGCCTGTTATGTGGTACCATTCCGTGAAGGCCTAGTTTATCACAAAGATCTTCAGCGATTGGTTTCACAGACACTCTGTCAAGGAGGCTATCCATTATCAGAAGGAGGAACTTGGTATCCCTCGCAGCCAGGTGAAGACTCTCCTGATCCTCGACAATGCCCCTGCACATCTGTCGGAGGAGGATTTGGTTGCTGATGACGGCCATATTAGGTGCATGTTTCTTCCACCTAATACGGCTGCTTTCATTGAACCAATGGATCAAAGTGTTATCATGGCAGCCAAGAGACTATACTATCGGAGGTTCCTCAACAAGGTGACGATGGTGCTTCAGGATGAAGAAGGGGTCGATACACATCGGGAGTGGACCTTGAAGAATCTGCAGCGTTACAACATCAAGTCTGCGGTTTTCAACTGGGCCAATGCTTGGAAAGAAGTCTCAATTAAAACCTTGGAAAGTGGATGGTCCTGTCATCTTCAGGGATGCAAGGCTGTGCACAACTCTGAAGGATTTGACGTGGACTATTTCCACCTTCGGCTATGAAACACAAGTGAAGATGTGGATGTCGACAACATGAAGGATTGACTTAATGATGACGGAGGTGATCCAGGTTATCAGACATTGTCTGATGAGGAGATCGCCGCTGCTGACTCTGCAAGACTGCCAGAGGAAAGCAACAAGGACAAGGACCCTGACTCTGGCCACCCCGCCACTCCATCCCTCCCTTGTCTTGATATGCTGCAGGTTGACATTGAGCAGGTGTTCGAATATGCACAGCACCCTCATTGCTAGTGGGAGTTGGTACCACTCAAGCTGGCCATGGATCTGCGGGCAATCAGGGACACTGTCATCCTTCAACAAAACCACCACACCTATTGTCATGTGAAGATCGACTCTGTTTTCAAGCCCGCCACCTCCACATGTGCCAGCCCCTTCTCCCCACCACAACCACCACCACCTTCTCGACCCCAGTCTTCACTCTCGGACCCACAACCAAGCACATCAACAGCTGCTGAGTCGCCATTAGACATGAGCTTGTGGCTGTGTTCAGAGTCCTGAGGTGGGTAGGGCTTCATCACCTCACCGCATGTCCCTGTTCATCAGTTGGCTTCAGCTGGTGAAGGAGGAGCAGGAGTTCTTTGACCTTTGCTTGGTGGCTATGTCAGCCACTAGACCACAAGGGATACCTGTACGCCTACTGCAACCTGGTGGGTTACGACGCCCATCTGCTGTTCACTGGGTGGTAAGTGTACTGTTTTTTTTTTTTTATGATTTTTATTGCTCGTGCATTAATTTCCTAGTGTTTAGGATTACACTGCTTATTCCATTGTGTCTTCTGACTGCACAACACTGCCAAAATTAGGCGGAGTACCGTGCATATTGTACTCTTTTTTTTTATCCATTGTTTTCTTAGTGTTTAGGATTATAATGCATACTGCAATACTGTATGTGTTTTTACGTTTAAAGACAGCCAAAAGACCTCAGAGCACTGCCAAAATTAGGAGGGGTACTGTACATATCGGTAGGGTTTTGCATATTGTTTTTTTATGCACTGTTTTTTTAGTGTTAAGGATAATATTGCATACTGAAATGTGTGTTTTGAAGTCTAAAAACAGCCGAAAGACCGCAGAACATTGCCAAAATTTGGAGAGGTACTGTGCATATTGGCTGTTTTTTTTTAATGCATTGTTTTCTTAGTGCTTAGGATTATACTGCATATTGCAATGTGTGTTTTGATGCCTAAAAACAGCCAAAAGACTGTAGAACACTGCCAAAATTAGGAGAGGTACTGTGCATATTGATATTTTTTTTGTTTTTGTTGTTGTTTATGCATTGTTTTCTTAGTGTTAAGGATTATATTGCATATTGCAGTGTGTGGTCTAAAAACAACCTGAAGACAGCAGAACACTGTACACTATAGTAACTGACTGTTATCCACAGCATCTGTAAATGCAATCTAATCCTTCAGGGAAAATGGAGAAGCATTCATGAACTGACT
>JAGKTI010002573.1:0-21207 GCA_018397915.1 Birgus latro | reverse complement strand
CTGTTGCATCTTTATCTCTCTTCTATCGCTACTTCAATGGTCACTGTTCCTCTGAACTGTCTGCTTGCATCCCTCCACCTCTACGACGGGCACGTAGTACCCGTCTAGCAACAAACTCTCATCCCTTTTCTGTCCAACTCTCTAATGCAAGAGTTAACCGTTACTCCCAGTCTTTTATTTATGCAACTGGTCAACTCTGGAACTGTCTTCCTATGTCTGTATTTCCTACTTCCTATGATCTCCAGTCTTTCAAACGCAGTGTGTCCAGGCATCTCGAATTGAACGGATCTTGAATTTGGCTCTCTTTTGTACTGTTTTTGCTTTTTCTTGGAAGGAACAGTATGCAGGCCCGCAGCCTTTGGTTCCTTCTTCCATGCATAAAAAAAAAAATGTAACTCCACATGATCCTTTCACATAACTCATTTCCACTGCTCTCACTCTTGACTTGTGTCTTTCCCACAAGGTCCAAGCTTTGCTTCCATACATTAAAGCAGGTATCACAGTACTCTACCATGCAGCAACTTTTTTACTTCCATGCTCACTTCCCTATTTCTTATCACTGCTTTCAAAGAACCAGAAACCTTTTTTCCCTGTTGTATACATCCTTTCAAGCACTTCATCCTCCAAACTTCCATCCTTATTCATCACACTAAGCAAGTACTTAAATGCACTCACATTTTCCATTTCCTCATCATCCAACCTTACTGAATATTCTGTGACTTCATTTCTCTCAAAGACCATCACTTTACTCTTCCCTACATTCACCTTCAGATTCCATTTCTTACAGATTCTCCCAAACTCATTCACTAAGCCTTGCAGCTCCCCTCCGTCTTCACTTAACAGTACAGTATCGTCTGCAAACAACAGTACAGGGGCTGGATTCACTAAACACTTACGGCGCCAGATCTCGTAACAGTGCCTAAAGATATGGTGCTGAGGCAGAATCAATCATTCACTAAGCATGGGCGCCGCCATCTTGCACCAAGATCTGGCACCTCAAGTTAAGCGCTTGGGGGACATACCATAACCTACATCACAACCCGGAATCAGCATGTTTATCAAGTATGCGACCTCTTGGACTATCGATTGCCTTTGGCCCTCTTCAATTCTAATCAACGTCGTCAAAGAAGAAATTGAACCGACCGAAAAATAAAAGATGTGCCATATTCGTTTTTGGTGCAGCTAAGAACTCTGGCAATACTTATTTCATTGCAAGGTAATATGAATGTGTCAAAAATAAACATGCCACCGGGAAAGCCTGGGGCCACTCAAGCAGTCAGCTGTTGATGTTTACGACAGTATGTGTATTTAGCTCGTCAACATTTACGTCGAAAGACAAGGTTCAGAGACCCATCAGAGCCTCTCCATGTTTTTTTTTGTTTTTTTTTTTAATGTGTCCAACTCTGGGCATAGGCTTCACAGCCTGCTATCAAGGCCCAGTTGTCCTCCTACAATCTACATGTCACCACTTCGGCGCTTAACACCCACCATCCATATTGAATACATGCTAGGGCTGTCTCATACAGGACTGGTGTATTGGTATTAGTGGGGTCATTTTTACGACATGTCGGCGGGTCTTCTGGTAGATCAGTAAAGCCTGGTTTAATGAAATTCAAATCCTTAAATTGTTCCCAGCACCAGCGAGGATTCGAACCTGGGTCCCACGGGACCGCATGTGCTTGATGAGCATTTGCTATGGTATTATAGGTTTCCACGACTTGAAATCAGACTTCTGGCATGTCATGGGTTGATTATGGATGTGCCAAGCAGTGACAGTTTGATATACTAAGGTGTTTAAATTTATCTGCAGACAATAATATTATTTCAGACATGGCACTGGAATTAAGGTGATAAATACGCCTAACAAAAATTACCTAAACAAAGCCTATGCAATACAGACCATTTCATACATCAGTATACTGGATATGGTAATATGGAAAATCAAAAGGAATGAATTCTTCAACAATATGAATGTTCAGCCTAAGACCAAAGCGAAATTATTACTGATTGATTGGATCAACTTTAGCCTTTGGTATATAGGAAATTTTTCTAAGGTAACTGCTTTCAATACCAAACAGTTCTTAGTCATCAATGCCAAAAGCACAATTCCACCACCCTCTCCCCAAAAAATGGAAATGACTTCCTTGTTTTAGACTTGTATGATCAAGCTAACCAAAGTGTTATAGTCAAACCCTACCACTACCAGTAAAGCCTCATGAATGTGTTAAGTTTGTTTGATATGGTAAGTTAGAAAAAAAAACAGCATACATCCTCACAGGCACTATGTAGCTAACAACAGATATATGGATTTTTTTTTTTAAATACTTAAAGAGTTTTCTTTGCCTCCATCACTGCCTTGACTGCCTTCCCCATAACTTGTTAACTAAAATCACGAAATGTCTTCCTCACTTCGCTGCTCTCCCTTTTCACTCTGCTAACGCTATTCATCCTATACGTAATACTTTCCCACGCTATCATCTTCGCTTTCTTTGTGATGTGCGTGTCAAGTGAAGAAAAAATAATCGTTTTGTCTTGGAGACTTCAGTAATCAAAACTAAGAGGATAAATATTTTCTTTATTTCCGTTTCCATTTTTTTTTTGTTCCATTTGATAATTTTTTTAAGTTCATTTGAGTGTTTTTCAGGCCACATTTGTTGTGCAAATGAATGATAACCATGACTATGACACATCTGACCGGAAATATTAGTAATGGTGGAAGGGACTGGCCTACTGAAAATGTTTAACTAAACCTAGCTTAACTGTACCTAATAATTTAATCTACCCTAACCTAACCTCAGCATAGCCTAACCTACCCCAATCTCCAATTGGAAATTTGGGAAATGAAATCCACTTTTCAGTATGTTGAGCAAGATTCGGTAGTATTCATTTGCACACAATAATACACATACAAGCATACACAATATGATAGCACGAATCCACTGGGTATGGTAAGATTTCCCGCTAAAGAAACAATAAAGGAATAAATGCCACAAAGAGTTTGTCACTTAAAAAGTTAGGACAGCTCTTCTTTGGTTCTGTTGGAGCTTTTATTTCCATTATTTATTTCGCTAAAAGAAAATATGCCGAGTGAGTTTGTGGTATTACTTCCTCCTGTTGAGTTGAGGACTGTATTGTGCATGTTCTCGCCCCTGCGCTTGTGTTTAGAAGAAGAAACAGCTGATATGAGGATTCGCTCCGTGATTGGTTGATCGTGACAAAGCCTCACTTGTAAGATTCTCTGCCATTGGCTGAGCAGAAATCAGCTGATGACGGCCGATTTTAAGGCACGTACAACTTACAACCGGGGTAAGGTGCCGTAAAAAAAAATTAGTGGATACCAAACTCGGGTGATAGATACGGCGCCACAGGAGTGTGTAATCTGAGGTGCCATACCTTGCTCAGGCACCTCAAATTACGACTTTGTTAGTGAATCCAGCCCCAGGAAGTTACCAAATGCTGCCTTCTCTCGTTAGGGCCACTCCAACACCCACTGCCCTACCTTGTCTCTTTTATAACCCCATCCATATACAGATGAAACAGTCATGGAAATGTTACACATTCCCATATCAATCAAATATTCAGATCGAAAAAATCACTCAGTTCACCATCCATATGCAGTGCAGCATTACCATTTACTCCATATAGTCTTAATATCTTCCATATTCCTTATCTATCCACTCTATCACATGCTTTCCCCAAATCCATGAAGGCTGCATACAACTTCTTTTTCTTCTCTAGAAACTTTTCCACTAAAGACCTATGGATGAATACCTGATCTACACAACCTCTTCCCTTCTTAAAACCTCCCTGTTCTTCTCCAACTAATTCCTCTGCTATTTCCCTAACCCTGAAAATACCGTATATAAGTATCCTACCATATACTTTTCCTATTATTAGTACAATTGCCCAAAGAAGTGATGACTCGCTTTTTTTAAGTTTCAGACAAACTCCCTTGGTCTGGCAACAGTCACTTGAATAAGAGTAAGGAGACGAAAACAATCTTTCCCTTCCTTGCAAACATTATTTATGGTGTAAGAAACTAATCTTGCGAAAATATTAGTTAAGTTTAGCATTTATTTCTTTTTAGGCCAATAATAATAATTAAGTAAAAAGCGACATCTGGCACGTTTCCACTCGTCACACGACTCATGCCAGCAATGTTACCAATGCAGCAATTTTCCTGCTAAATTTCAATGTTTTAAAAGCAATCTAGCTGGTAAAAATTTAAATATTTTCTTTGTATCTGACATTTTTTTGAAGTCCTGTCTAGCACTGTTTTCCTTAATTTCTCTCAGTCTGGCGGATTTTTACTACTTCTGATACCAATCTAGCGGATTTCTGTGGGTTTCCTTTGGCAACACTCGGACAGAGTCCCCAGTAGGCCTTACGTCAGTCAGTATTATGTCATGGGAGGGGGTGGATATGTCGGTCTTTGTCACGATCCTCCCTCCCCGCTTTTTATACAATCCTTTTCGTCTGAAATTCTCTACGTTATCGCACTCTAGCTCTTGACTGTCGTCCTCTCCCTGTTTAGTTCCTTCGTGAAACCGCTCTACGTATTTTATTACAAATTGGATTTTCATCGTGTGAATAAATTGACCAATTTTCCTCCAGCAATTGCATTGGTTTCACTAACTGAATACCGGCAGATTAATTTGCTTCTTGATAGCAACACAGGTGGGCAGAGGTTGTTCTTGGACACATGCAATAATTTATCTGTCTTGGTCTTGTGCTAGGAGGGGCTTCATTTGGCAAATTTTCTGTGGTCTACCTCTATCTGTATTGCTTATCTATCCGTTAACTGTCCTCCTCGATGTTAAGTTGCCGGGATATCTGTCTTGCTAGAATATTTGCTAAATAAAGAGCAATAATAGTTATAGCATCATGTTGACGATCCATCTTGCTACAGCACTCATGGCCTCACGGGTTCTCCAGCGTAACCATCCCGCACAGAGATTTAAATGTGTTATTTTTAGATGTTTATTTTTCTGAGTTGATGGCGTTTGTGATTTCGACATTACCATTATCTGTGTGATTATGTTACAGGGCAATATTTCTTCAGTATTGTTGATTCAGAATGCAAAATAAATATGAGGAGAGTTTCTCCGCATTTTAACTCTGAAACCATTGAGCGACAGGCTGTGCGTTTCACATTCTTTCGTACTGCTAAGCCTCAACTTTAGAATATTGTGGTTTCCTCTTCCGTAATGAGAGATATAAACTGTAAAAATGCTTATATACTACTTTTTGGTGTTGTCTACCTAAATACTGCTAATTCTGGTGTGCAATATAGGAAATATAACTAGGCGGTGGCAGTTGCCAGATACCACTTTTTGAGCGAAAGGTACTGGGAATCGGGTCATCACTTCTTTGGGCGATTGTACACGAAGAAGACAAATGCCCCTGTGATTACCACACACTTCTTTTTTCACCTTTTCCTTTGTGCAGGGGAATAATTATCCCTGACTTCTAATCCTCCAGGACTCTGCCTTCCTCCCAGGCCAATCTGCACATCTTTCATATTCATTCTACTACTATCTCTTTCCCACTACCTTACTTGACCTCAATTTACCGGTACATTTCCCCGATAAAGGTTTCTAAGAATATTTAATATACTGAAGGGTTCTCCATGCAAAAGTAAATCAAGCTTACGAAATACTGTACACATAAAGGTAACATAGAACATGAAATTTCACAATCAAAATAACAAAGATAAATACTGTATACTGTATAACATATGAAAGGGGAGAAACAAAACAAAACAAAAATCTGAAGAGGGCTCATGCCATTCAATCTGCAGGGACTATAGTTTTGTACATACCAGTGCTCACAGACAAACGAATAACTTCTGTAGTGAACTTGAGAACTTTATATAGTCTCTCGTGACAGGAAAAAGCAGTAAGTAATTTTTTTTCCCAAACGGGTGTGCTGATTCCACCCACATTATAACAAACTCATCTCAAGATAACTAATTTTGGTACATACGCAACACAAAGAGTTACGGTACCTGCAAAATTGTGACTGTAGGAAGTGATTAAGGAAAGAAAAAACATACCTATTTTTTAGTATTTAGGGAAGTGGCCAGGTCACCCACGTCATGTGTACCATATATCAACAACCTCTTGGACTGTCCTTGTTTACCAACCATCGCTCCGACTGAACGTGTCAGAGTATCAAACATGCTCAAATATGTGCAAAAGAAAACACCAATAAGTGTCAAAACTATGGAAAACTTAGCAATTTAACCCTAGATCACCACGCTGGAATTTAGTTTCAAATCACCACCCATGGTAATGATCTTGTACACACTTTAGGAAATTAAAATATATGCATTGAACAGATCTTAATTTTATTATTTTTACCAAAAACTACAATCTTTTCCTTACAGAATAATGAGAAAGTTGAACAAAAATTTGAAAATTTGAAAAATAGAAAAAAATATTTGTAAAATGTATAAAAAGAATCTGGCAGTAGACAGGTAGATAGATAATATAAAAAGCTGAGGAAAAAAAGTACAGTAATCCCTTTACTTTCTGGACGACCACTATCCGGTTACACCACTGTTCGGACATTATAGGCTGATGGCTAAAACCCAAAAAAAAAAAAAAAAAAAAAAAACCCTTTTTTTTACCGCGCCAATTTAAATTTCCTGCGCGCACCGACCAGCTGTGTTATTGCGCTGCCCGCCTCTGTACACTCTCCTTTCACTTCCTGCTCAGCTGCCGGCTCGTGAAGACGCTCTCGTCATGGCTGCTCACGTGGTTGCTTTTGTGGTGATCTCCTACTTCCTGCAGGGCTTGCTGCTCCTCTGCACCCTCTTCATCGTGTGTGTGATGATGGCCCCGCCACCTAAGAAGAGGAAGAGAGTTTTATTGACTCTGGAGAAGAAACGGGATATTGGAGAAGGTGGACGCGGGATGGCCGACGTCACGCATCCTACATGAATTCAACCTCCCTCGCTCTACTTTGTTTGATATTAAGAGGTCCCGAGACAAACTCTACCAGTACACGGCTGACTTCGCTTCGAAAACCAGCTGGAATGTCAAGAGGAAGATGATATTTACTCTTAAGTAAGCAGACATCGACCGTTCAACGCTCATCTGGTATCGACAACAACGCACTGCTGGTGTGTTGGTACGTGGAAAAGAGCTAAAAGCTGCTGCCGAGAAGTTCGCAAGGTTACGCAACACCCGAGACTTCAAGGCATCTGAAGGTTTGCTCTTCGCGTTCAAGTTACGACACACACACGTCGCCGACGTGGACAGATGTCCTCCTGGACTGCAGGGAAATAATCGTGGAATCAGCGGCGAAAGGAAACCAGCCTATTGTGATTATGTAAATGAGTGCGTGAGTGGTGGTCCCGTCGGACATTGGTTTAAAAAAAAAGCGGGTTATGGGATAGAGAGAGCAAGATACAGTATAGAAAAGTTTCCATATGGTTGTATCATGGTGGAAAGCGACGGCGGTTTGTTTACGTCTGGCGAAAGTGAATTTGTGGGTTTCTCCGACGAAGATGCGAGAAATGGAAGTACATAACTGTATCAAACAAGAGTAGCAGGAGTAGAAAAAACGGCAGAGAAGAATGTCCAGGAATTGAAGAAGGTATGGGTAGTAATTAGGGAGCTGCAGGAGAGGACCTTACAACAGGAGAGAGAGATCAAAGGTTTACAGAACGAGCTGGAAAAAGTTTACACACGCAGTGCAGAACAAGAAAGAGAAGTCACTGAATTAAAAGTGAGTAACGAATCTGCCACAAATGAAATAGAACACCTCAAGAGGGAAAACAGGAGGTTGGAAGAAGAAAGAGACAGAATGAAAAGTAAATTAGACGAGTATGATTCAAAATCAAGGATGCAAGATGAACATATTAAGGAAATCAAGGAGCAACAAAAGGGGTGGAAGAAAATTCAGGAGGAAGGGAATGTAAATTTGAAAGAGATTATTGAACAACAAAGCAAGGAAAAGGTGGAGAAGGAAGTGGTTAGGGTATTGAAAAGTAGAGAAGCTTTAGTCAGGGATGTAGCAGATAAGAAAAAATGTGTAATTATTTTAGGGATAAAAGAAAAGCGTATCACGATAAGTTCTGAAAGAGAAAGAGAAGAATTGAGTAAAGTTAAAGAAATATTATCAGTAGTCATGGAGGGTAACAATGATGCCCTAGAAGAGATTGAAGAAGTGTTTAGGTTAGGTAAGTATGAGGAAGGAGGGGCAAGGCCATTGAAGGTGAAGTTTAAGTCCCAGGCAATAGTAAATAAAATCATGAATAGGACATGGAAATTAGCAGACAAAGAGGGGTTCGAAAATGTCTGGTTAAGGAGAGATGCAAATGAGGAAGAAAGAGCTAAAATAAAGAAGTTAGTAAAGGAAGCTAAGGCAAAAAACGAACAAAGAACGGAGAAGGAGAAGACAATGTTTTATTGGAGAGTTATGGACCAGAAATTGAGGAAGTGGTACCGACGGAGAGGTGGAGAAAAGACGGTATAAATAATAACGAAAAAAGCTTGAAAGTGCCGTACCCTAATGCTGATGAATTAATATCGGCAATGTTAGAAATCAACGATTTCTTGAGGGTACAAGAACCTGATGTTATGTGCTTTGCAGAGACCAAGTTAAGGGAGAATATTGATATCCATATGGGAGATGGCAAATACAAATTGTGGAGAAGAGACAGAAAAGATAAAATGGGAGGAGGAGTGATGATAGCAGTGAAGAATAACTTAAATATAGATTCTGTGGAAATGGGAGAGGGTAGGGCTGAAGTGATAAACAAGAAATTAGAAACTGAAGTGGTAGGTGGTGGCGACCATCATCCACTCACTTGATGTAGTGCTGCCTACTTCTTCCTTAGCCTTTATCATTCTCTTTCTGAGCCTGCCCTCCTCTCTTCCTATTTCTCCCATCTTTCCTGTCACTTCTTATTGCTTTTCTTTCCTTTACAGGTGGCTTTACATTGAGTGACAAGCCAAATGGTTTCCTGTAAGCCAAGAAACCATTTACAACGCTGGGTGGTAACCATATAACCAAACCATACGTGCTCCCTACGTGTCAACAAGTGGGTTGGTGGAGGGTTAGTGCCCCTCCCTGTAAAACAAATAACTCAGAGTCAAATGGCCACCCCTTACGGGATTATGGCGTCTGGCAATAGATAGATAGATAGATAGAAACTGGAGAGAACTGTAAGAGAGATATAGCAGTAGTATATGTTCCACCTAAGACAAGAGCATGGACTGATGATGAATACCAGGAGATGCTGTCAGACATGGTTAGTTACCTACAGAAAGTGATTGAGAAAAGCAGCAATATAATTCTAATGGGTGACTTTAATTGTAAAGAGGTGAACTGGGAGGAATGGGACTCAGGAAGCGGCGAAGATTCGTGGGGCACTATATTGTTAAACATTGTGATGAATAATGTAATAACACAGTGGGTCAAAGAAGGGACAAGATTCCGAGGTGATGACACCCCAGCAAGATTAGATTTACTGCTAACCAAAGAACCTGACGTAACTGAATCCTTGAAATATCTGTGTCCTATAGGAAAAAGTGATCACGTGGCCATTGATTTCCAGATGATAATAGGGAACGTGGTGCCAAGTGATGAGCTCCATAGGCAGGGAATATACAACTTTGGGAAGGCAAACTTTACAGAATTGAGTAAATTTTTTGAAAATGCAGCTTGGAGAAAATTCAGAGAAACAAGAGAGATTCAGAGGAAGTGGGATATCTTTCTAGACCTCTATAATTCAGGAGTGGATAAATATGTTCCAAGAGTAAGTGGGAAAGAATACAGGAAAAAGGAGTGGTTTAATAGAAGCTGTATTATAGCAAAAAAAAGAGAGGGACATGGCATGGAACAAATGGAGAAAGAGAGGTAATAACAGAACAAAGGAAGAATATAAAAGAACTAGAAATGAATATACAAGAATTCATAGAGAGGAAGAAAGGAACTTTGAAAAAGGTATAATCGACAAACGTAAGGATGAACCCAAATTGTTTTATAGATTTGTTAATGGCAAACTGAAACAAAAGGAAGGAATCACCAAACTGAAAGTAGAAGGAGAGGTCTATAATGATGCGGCAATGCAAGCTGAAATAATGAACAAACATTTCCAATCAGTTTTTACTAATGAAGGGGAGTTTGTGGAGGGGGAGGGAGTGACTAGGAATGTGGTGATAAAAGATATAAAAGTGGAAGTGCAGGAAGTGTACAAATTACTGGAAACTCAAGATGTAAGGAAAGCCCCAGGACCAGATAGAATTTCAAATTGGGTACTGAAGGAATGCAGAGACCAACTGGCAGATAAGATTCACAGTTTAATTGTGTTCGCTGGAAGAAGGGAAAGTGCCTCGGGAATGGAAGAGAGCAAATGTGGTACCAATTTACAAGGGAGGAAACAAGGAAGAACCCCTGAACTATAGACCAGTGTCCCTAACCAGCATGGTTGCAAAATTGTGCAAGAAGGTTCTGAAAGATAGGTGGATAAAATATCTGGAAGAGATGAATATTTTGACTGAAAGTCAATTTGGATTTAGAAGTGGAAGGTCATGTGTTTCCAACTTGTTGAGCTTTTACTCAAGAGCGATTGATGTGCTGCAGGAGAGAGACGGTTGGGTGGATTGTGTATATTTAGATTTGGAGAAGGCCTTTGACAAGGTACCCCATAAGAGACTAATGTGGAAATTAGAGCATATAGGAGGACTGAAGGGTAACCTCCTGGAATGGATGAAAGACTTTTTGAGAGACAGACAAATGAGGACAGTAATAAAGGACAGGATGTCTGGATGGAGAGAAGTAACAAGTGGTGTCCCACAGGGCTTGGTGTTGGCGCCAGTAATGTTCCTGATTTACATAAATGATATGGTAGATGGAGCGAACAGTTATGCAAGTCTGTTTGCTGATGATGCCAAGATCTTGAGGAAGGTAGAGGTTGAAGGGGACTGTAAAATGCTGCAGGAGGATCTGGATAGGATGCATGACTGGAGCCGGATGTGGGAAATGAAATTCAACGCAAAAAAATGTAAAATATTGGAAATGGGTAAAAGCACCGAGACCATCACTGAATTATATGATGGGTAATGAACCAATCACAAAAGCGAGAGAAGAGAAAGATTTAGGAGTGCTGGTCCAGGATAGTTTGTCACCTGAAAAACACATCAACAAGATAGTTAGAGAGACATACAAACTCTTGACCAACATAAGAGTGGCATTTCATTACATGAATGAAGAGATGATGAAGAAACTGATAGTGGCCATGATCCGCCCCAGGTTAGAATATGCGGCAGTAGTGTGGTCCCCACACAAAAAGAAAGATATAAACAAGATTGAGAGAATACAAAGAACAGCAACCAAGATGGTCCCCAGTTTGGCAGATCTGTCATATAGTGAGAGGCTAGAAAGGCTGGATTTGCCATCCTTAGAGGAAAGGAAAGAGAGGGGTGACATGATTGCAGTGTTCAGGACCATGATGGGAGTAGATAAAATTGATAGAGAAGATCTGTTTTTATGGGATAAGAGAGCAACAAGAGGACATGGACTGAAACTGAAGAAGTCGCGCTGCTTGAAGGACATCAAGAAATATAGTTTTCCGTATAGATGTATAGACCTGTGGAATAGACTGGACAAAGAGATCGTCCAGTCTAAAAATTTAAACGAGTTTAAAGCTAAATTTGACTTACTGAGAAACAGAGACAGGACCCCACGAGCGTAGCTCATTTCCTGTATATCACAATTAGGTAAATACAATTAGGTAAATACAGACTTACCAATCGTACGGCCCTTGGCGAAGCTCTGGACGCCAACGAGGAGGAATAGAAGAGTTTCGGCAGAAGCTGAACGGTTTGATCGACAGGGAGGGCCTCACTTTCGGTCAAGTCTACAACACTGATGAAACTGGACTATTCGAGCGCTCACTGCTCACAAACACTCCCACTGAGGAGACGAAGAAGCGTATACCTGGCCGCAAGCTCTCCAAGCAACGGATGTCTGCTTTGTACTGTGCCAACACTAACAGCATGCACCCCCTCAAGCCCAATATTGTTGGATGTGCAAAGCAGCCTCGATGCCTTCGTGGGTTAGTGGATGTCCTTGCTGTCGTGTGGAATCATTCTCTGAAGGCTTGGTTCACAGCCAAGATCTTCAGAGATTGGTTTCACCAACACTTTGTCAAGGAGGTCATTCATTATCAGACGGAGACACTGAAAATCCCACGCGACCAGGTAAAGGCCCTCCTAATTCTAGACAATGCACCTGTGTATCCATCTGAGAAGGAGTTGGTGGCTGAGAATGGCCGCATTAGGTGCCTGTTTTTGCCACCTAATTCGACTGCTCTCATCCAACCAATGGATCAGGGAGTGATTGTGGCAATGAAGAGGCTGTACCGATGGAGGTTTCTGGACAAGGTGCTGGTTGTCTTCAAGGACGAGGACAAGCGCAGGGAAGGACAAGACACACGAGGACATCGGGCTTTGGAAAACCTTCGCCACTACAACCCCAAGTCTGCTATCTACAACTGGGCCAGTGCATGAAAGTCTCCATCAAGACTCTAGAAAGTGGTTTGTCTCGTCTGTTTCATGGAAATGACGTGGTGCATGACTTCCTAGGTTTCGAGGTGGATGACTTCCATGCAAGGCTTCATGCGGGTGCAGATGATATGGATGTGGACGAAGTGTGTGAGTGGTTGGATGACGACAAGGGCCATCCTGGGTATCAGATCATGTCTGATATCGAGATCGCATCTTCTGTTCCCGGTACGAGTACCCAGCAAGAAGATTCCGACGAGGGCAGCGATGATGATGCGGAATCATCTCAGCACATCACTACTCCAGCCATCCCCAAGCTGAGCACACTCCGGGAACATGTGGAGTTCATCCTGGACTACCTAGAACACCCAGACTGCGACAGGGAGATGAGGCCCTTGGGACTCGTGGAGGAAATGCGAGCTTTCAGGCAGCACATCATTAATCGTCAGAATCATCATTGCTTGCGTCAATCAACCATTGACAGTTTTTTCAGGCCCGTCATCCCCGCCGTGCTCAGCCCTCGCTCCACAACAATGCCTCACCAAGACAGGCCTTCAACCTCCAAGCCACAGCCCAGCACATCAACCATGGCGGAGTCACCACTGGATGTGAGTTTGCGCCTATCCTTAGAGTCCTCTGCAGTGGGTAGCCCATCACCAGGTCCCTCCGACGAGCCCCTAGGCTGCCTCCAGCAGCTCCTCTCAGACTCTGACAGTGATTAAGCATCAAGGACTTGCCACTAGACCACACGGGAATTTACAGTGATGTGAAGTGATGTGCAGTGCAGTGAAGTGATGTGATGCAAGGTACAGTTACTGTTATGGGAAGGGAAACATTGTGGGAAGTGCTGGTGAGTGTGAAGTGCAGCGCAAGTGCCAAGAATTTAGTGAACTGCATCGGTAAATTCTTGCAGGTGCCTCGGGTGCACCTTTATACTGTCAGAGTCTGGGAGGATGGAGCGGGTTATACCTCAGGACGGCGGCAGCTGTCATTACTCCAGCCATCCCCAAGCTGAGCGCACTCCGGGAACATGTGAAGTTTTTCCTGGACTACCTAGAACACCCGGACTGCGACAGGGAGATGGGGCCCTTGGGACTTGTGGAGGAAATGCGAGCTTTCAGGCAGCGCATCATTAATTGCCAGAATCGTCATTGCTTGCGTCAATCAACCATTGACAGTTTTTTCAGGCCCGTCACCCTCACCATGCTCAGCCCTTGCTCCACAACAATGCCTCACCAAGAAAGGCCTTCAACCTCTGAGCCACAGCCCAGCACATCGGCCATGGCGGAGTCACCACTGGATGTGAGTTTGCGCCTATCCTCAGAGTCCTCTGCAGTGGGTAGCCCATCACCATGTCCTTTCAACGAGCCCCTAGGCTGCCTCCAGCAGCTCTTCTCAGACTCTGACAGTGATTAAGCATCAAGGACTTGCCACTAGACCACACGGGAATTTACAGTGATGTGAAGTGATGTGCAGTGCAGTGAAGTGATATGATGCAAGGTACAGTTACTGTTATGGGAAGGGAAATGTTGTGGGAAGTGCTGGTGAGTGTGAAGTGCAGTGCAAGTGCCAAGGATTTAGTGAACTGCATTGGTATATTCCTGCTGGTCCCTCTGGTCCACCTTTATACAGTCAGAGTCCCGGAGGATGGAGTGGATTATACCTGAGGAAGGCGGCAGCCTTCTCGTAAGTACCCTAACTTCATCAAAAATCCTTGTTTTGTTCTTCCCATTTCATTAATTTCATGCATAGACTGTGTGAAAGGTGATTTCCATAATGATTTTCATGTCTAACCACTTTTCAGCATCCTGTAAAGTGGTAAAAAATTCTCATAAATGTAAATCATAATTTCCTGTTATCAATTTATTTTTTCATGCATTGTTACCTATAGTATTAAAGTGGACAAGCTGTGAAAAAGGTGATTTTCGGTGATTTCCATGTCCGATACTTTCAGCATGCTGTAGAATGGTGAACACTTTTGCCATACCTAACTCTTAATCATTTTTCTGGAAACAATTTATTTATTTGATGGTTTGTAGTTCATATTCAAGTGCATAAGATGTGAGAAATATGATTTTCATAGTGATTGCCACGTCCGATACTTACTTACACTAAGCTGCCAACACGTGAACGCCTATGCCTTACCTCAAAATCATCATTTTGGGGTTAAAATTCAATGAATTCATGCTTTGTGTTCATTATTTTAGTGCATACGATGTGAGAAAGGGTGATTTTCATAGTGATTTCCATGTCCGATACTTACACTATGCTGGCAAGTTGTGACCACCTATGCCTTACTCACTTCTAAATCATCATTTTTTTGGTTAAAATTCAATTAATTCATGCTTTGTGTCCATTATTTATGTGAAAGGGGACTTAAATAAGTACTATGCATGTCTGGTAGGGAGGTAGGTAGGTAGGTGGTTTTCTGATTTAGGTTAGGTTAGGGTCATGAATGACCGGTGCTGGAGCTTCAGGACCACTTTCCGGACAAGACCACTTTCCTTTGGCTCTATTACAACAGATAGTGGAGGGATTACTGTATTCCTCTCTCTCTCTTGTGTCGTCTAACCTAAACCGCTTATTATGGGTTGCAAATATTGATCACTTAATGTCTTTTTCACACCTGAAAAATGTTTATTCCTGGGGGGGAGGAGAAAAAACAAAAACACTGCGCAACAACAGTACGATAACTACCTAACAGGAACACCACCCTTGGTCAACAGGTTGCACTTTAGCAGTAGATATAGATGGTAATGAATAAAGCTGGATGAACGCAACTTACACTGGTAGGAGACAACTATACTGTTCACGTTTTCGTGATTCTCTTGTGCCCCGCCCACTCACCAGTCGGCCCGAGTAGGAGTTCTAAACCAGTCTTGCCCTGCCAACATCGGGTAAACATGTCAGGCGCTCTCACTTATCACAGCAACAAAACTTTTACTTAACCCCTTAACTGCAATTATATCTTTTCCATTTAACTAGGAAATGTTTTTTGTAGTAATGGATGTTGGAAAAAAGTACCAAGGAACGTAATCGGCCTGAAAGGTTTGTGAAGTAACGAAAGTTCCCTGTATGAAAATAAAAAGGTATACATTTCCTTATATATGGTATACACACACACACACACACATACAACCCTTTTCCCTCTAAAAGATTTAAATGACTTCATGTGTATAAAATCAAATTTCTTATACGGTATGAATTTATACTGTATAAATAATTACTGTATACTGTACTGAGTAGGCGAAGCAGGTGACATTTCGTTTTCCTGCTTCTGAATTCGAACCCTCTAATTTTCATGAAATGTGGGAAATAAATAAGGAAAATTACAATATGGTTATGAAACCGTGGTAACTTAACAGACATGACATGTAGATAACTTAATGTTTAACAGTGGCACAGCTGCGATGTGTTATTGCCAAGCTCCGAAGTTTCTTGGCACGAAAACTCAACTGCTGTCGTGGGAGGAGGCAGGCTGCATCTTTTCAAACTGATTTTGATTCAGTTAGCAAATTTTAGTGCTTCCTTTGTCATACAGAAATGAATTCAAAGTACAGTAAAAGTAAATAATACGATACTATTTCGTAGTTAGGCTCATTATTCTATCAGTAAGACGAATAATTATCTGAGCCAATCAGCAACGAGTAGAGCTGGAAGAGGGTGGGGCATCAGCAGGGGGTGGGGCACAAGAGAATGATGCAAATGCTTCCAGTATACTGTAGCACTTAACACCGCTGGGAGGAGGGAGCCATATGCCTGCGCGTTCACCGGTGCAGGTGCACTGCATACCTCAAATCAAGATCTTTATCAAGGGTGGTGGTGTAGGGTTAAGCAACCCTAACGTAACCCAATCAAACTTAGCCAAAGCTAACTGGGGGGCTTTGCCCCCTCAGACCCCCCATACTTTTAACCTAACCTAGCTAAACTTAACTCCCCCTGAAACTGGGACTGCAACTAAATACTACAATGAAGATCCAAAACCCATCAGGGCCAAATTCAACTCAGTAAGAACCTGCAGTGAATGTGGATAGTGAACTGAGTGAATTTTTCTACTTGAAGCTTGGATTGAAACAGTGATGTGTAATGTCTCCATGGTTGTTCAATCTGTACATGGATGGGGTAATAAAAGAGATACAAGGTAAGGCAGTAGATACTGGAGTGGCTCTAATAAGAGATGGCAGTGTTTGGAAACTCCCTGTACTGTTGTTTGCAGATGATACTGTGCTGTTAGGTGAAGATGAAGGGGAGCTGCAAGGCTTGGTGGATGAGTCTGGGAGAGTGTGTATGAAACGGAATCTAAAGGTGCATGTAGGGAAGGGTAAAGTTAAGTCTTCGAGAGAAATGAAGTCAGTGAATGTATGGTGAGGCTGGATGAGGAGGAAATGAAAAATGTGAATGAGTTTAAGTACCGGTACTTGGGCAGTATGATGAATAAGGATGGGAGTTTGGAAGGTGAAGTGCTTGAAAGGTTACAACAAGGAAGAAAGGTTGCTGGTTCCTTGAAAGTAGTGATAAAAAACAGGGAAGTAAGCATGGAAGTGAAAAAGTTACTACATGACAAGGCAAGAGTGAGAGCAGTGGAAAAGTTATCTGAGAGGAGCCTGTGGAGTCACATGAAGAGACAGACTGATAAATGAGGATGTGAAAGAGCACTGTGGTGTGGATGAAGATGTGACAGGAAGCATTAAGAGAAACACAGTGAGGTGGTTTGGCCATATGGAGAGGATGGAGAGTGAGAGACTGACGAGGGGAGTGTACAGTATATGAGTGAGGTGGAGGGGGAGGCCAAGGATGAGATGGAGGGATGGAGTGGAGAGGTATTTGAGAGAGGGGGGTGTGAGCTGGGAGCATGGCAGTGAAATGGTGGGGGACAGGGCGACATGGAGGCAATTTGTTTGTGGCCAACTCTTATGGGATTAAGGCATCTGCCAATAGATAGACAGATAGAAGAACCTAAAAAAAGAATAAAAAAAAAAATGCAAGCAGAATGAAGTTAATATGAAGGAGGATAAAGAGCAGCTGCAGCCAGAGGCAACTCGTGGAATACCATTTCTTACAGTTTGTTGTATCCTTGATAAGCAAATGGCTGCATATTAAAGGATCCAGCTGACGGTGATGTAAACCACCGCAAATAACACACCATTCCACCAAGGTAATCGTACATCCTGGACACACCATCGGGTAACTGCGCCAAAAAGTAAAAAGTATGTTCACGGCATTTGACCTTCAGTAATGGATCTATCATTACTTCAATGGTCACCGCTCCTCAGAACTGTCTGCTTGCATCCCCCGTGTAGCACCCGTCTAGCAACAAACTCTCATTCCTTCTCTGCCCAACTCTCTAATGCAAGAATTAACCATTAATCCCAGTCCTTCATTTATGCAACAGGTCAACTCTGGAACTGTCTCCCTCTGTCTGTATTTCCTACTTCCTATTATCTCCAGTCTTTTAAATGCAGTGTGTCCAGGCATCTCAAAATGATAGGATCTTGAATTTGGCTCTCTTTTGTATTGTTTTTGTTTTTTCTTGGAAGGAACAGTTGTGGGCTCTGGCCTTTGGTTCCTTCTTCCTAACATTAAAAAATAAATAAATAAATAAATTACAAATTCAAAATCCAAAATAACAGCCTTCACGGGTAGATTTAAAAAATCCCTGGTAGGAATGGTAATCCAGGAGAGGTGCCAATTACCCTGTGAGAGACTTATTTCAATAGAAACTATGGAAAGACCATGCCCGTTTGGTAAAAAAATTATTAAGCAGTACTTGTATATATTTTATAACCTATTTGTAAAATAATTCATGCTGGGAAAACAAGTAGGCCTAAAATGAAGGCTGCCATAGCAACCCTTTATAAGGAAGCTTGATTACTTGATATCTCAGTAACGGATAATTTCTGCACGATGGTTACAAAATAGAATTTGCTAAGAAATATGGGCAACATAATGGGGTCGTATAATGTAAGGTAGGCCTACTGGTTTTTCCTGGCACCGAAACGGCTTACAAGAACCACACTACTGCCTGTACCCAAGTGACCTTACTAACATACATCTTTATCTTTTTAATATAAAACAAACATAACTAAAGTTAACTTGGACGATCATGTAATCATTCCTATTACACAATACTAAAGTGCTAGCTGCCGACAACCAATACTATCGTAACTTTACAATGGTCATCTGAGTATCACTCTCGATTGATACTGTTTTAAAAAACCATACTCACCTAAATGACTGTTAGCTGTACACACCCAGGGACTGTCACTTAACTTTATCAATAGAAACTTCGCACTCCCGAAACACCCTACCATACACCCCCTAACACACGCTTTTCACAGCTGGTTATAAGTTGCTCTGGACAATTTACGAAAGGAAGCTGAAGCTCTATACAGCCGTGTTACTGATAGTCACATGTTATTTGAATCCCTTACTATATTGATATAAGGAATGGAATACTATCAGGACTTGTTTGCAGCCTATTCAAGTACAGAACTTATACTTTTCACGTAACTGTAAACATACAGACGACTCAGGCATTGGTTGTTATTCGCAAATACAGTATTCAAGAAGGGTATGCCAAAGTTTCTTTTTGCTTATTGATAAAATATTTACAAAAAATGGACATACCGAGAAAAACTGAAAAAAAAACTTTTTTGGAAAAGTTAATATCATTACGAATTAAATAACAGTTTCATACTTCACCTACAATATGCAGGGGACAGAGGGCAATGCAACTAATAATAATAATAAAAAAAAAACTTTACGTAAAGCAGCAGAAAGACCTCACCAATGGGGTGCTTCTGAAAAGCCTAGTATTCCGTTAGATGGCTCTTGCTTTCGACAAACACATTCCCCGCGCTGTTTAAAAAGCATATTTTTCGTTGTCAAATATCTACACTGCTGTGTGAAACTGTGAATCATAATAATGTCTTATACCGTAATATAAATAATACAAATAGAGCACGTATATATAACGTAAAGTGAATCGTTTATATTTATCGTAAACTGAAATTAAAATGTCATTGATGGCACGTGGTGGCAACCCTCCCTTTCAGTGGTCCTATATTATTTAATTTCTGATAATTTAGTGCAAGTTTGGTTCTTAATACATAGTTCGTTCAGACTTTAAATTACGTCTAGTGGATATTTTGACTCATTCAGTCTCTAGATGGGCAGAAACTTAATGTTGAGTAAATACTAGGACTCAACATTTTCCTCACTCCCTTCACGCATGCGCACTGCTGTCCGAAAGGATGTGAGTTGGATCTCAGATAGGAGAATGGAAGTTAGATTATATGTATTTCGTCCAAGCATACTTTACCGATCTTTCACGAGATTTACCGACAAGTCATAAAAATATCCCCACTAATACCTTACACTAGTTCTGAATTAGATAGTCATAGCATGCGCTGAAATCGGTGATAAATGTTAGCGCAAAAGGACTGGACTTCACGGACTAGACTGTCATGTCCCGAGACGTACAAGTATATAGAAAAAAGTAGGCTATGCATATATCTCGTCAGTATTTTCATGTATGCTACTATACAGATTATTTCGATATTAAAAGATACAAATAACACACGACAGTATTATAGCACCTTTTTCTTACCGCTATATGCTTTCTTTGGTATGTTCACATTATTTTCGCCAATTGGCCGTTGCGGTTACCGGTCCAATCCAAGGCTAGGGGAAGGTACTGTACGCTGTTGTGAGTTTTTTCCTCCTTTTTCGTCACAAACTTATTCATGCTTGCGTGGAGGGCGGGTGGTGGCGACCTGTATTACAGTGTGGAGTGAGGCTTGCGTCGCAACTATAATACGTGCTGCGCCTGTTGCTGAGGGTAGAGTCCGCGTTGGAAGGAGCCCAGTCTTGCGTTGAAGGTGAAAGGGCTCTCCAAGCAAGGATACTCTAGCGCGGGAGAGGCAGGTAAGTTGTACCACAGTGTTAGCATTCATTCTTATTATCTGGCTGAAGAATCTGTCGTGGACATTTGCACTCAAGACGAAGACGATAAAGATGACTGCGGATAAAAGGCGGAATAGTTTGGCCTAACTGTATGGGTTGTTACTCTGTAGCTTTTGGATACGAGATTGCAGAGGGCGACACTTATGCAACATACGTAACATGATTTTTCTTTGAAAGGTAATGTGCTGAATGTCTGGTTTAATTCAGATCTTGTACCAAACTCGATGAAAGAATGTCAGCTACTGTGTGTGTGTGTGTGTGTGTGTGTGTGTTGCTCTTGCCATTCTGATCAGTCAGTTCGTTTGCATGTAGGCTATTCCACGACTTGAAACACAGATACCACGACTTGAAACACAGATAAGGGTGATGTATTTTCTCTCCACTCGTTGGGTTTGTCCTAGGGAGAGGATACAAGTCAGGAATCGAATATTGTTTTTCAGGTGTGTGTGCGTGTGTGTGTGACTGTAAGTTTGCTTCATTGTGTGTGTGATGGGAATGTGCTGTATTCATTGTTCAAGTCAGTGCTTCCACATTAGGGTAAAATACCTCATTTTAGGGTATTTTGACCATCTTTAGGGTAAGATTAAAATATCCAAAATCTAGGGTAATCAAGCATTTCTTGGAGTATTTCACTCGTAGGGTAATTGTAAAATTTCCGTTTACTAACAAGTTAGTGATTAATGTGAAATAATGTGGTATATAGTCTTTTTATTGATACATACAT
>JAGKTI010002572.1:11600-65500 GCA_018397915.1 Birgus latro | reverse complement strand
TTTAGCACTCGTTGACTACCGTAGGACTTGTGGAGGCTTCTGAAGTTGGGTAACTAAGTCTCCACTTTACACTTCCCGACATCCCCTAATCTGAATACCACTGCCAGATATTATCACTAGAAACACTATTCAATGATTTCCAAGTAGTTTGGAATCCATTCTCAAAAAAAAAAAAAAACTGTGAAAGCAATGTAAAATACGAGCGCGTACCAGCCTCCCACTCGCGCTAATTCGCCACTGGTATTCTGTCATTTCTTACTCATATACACACTCACACTTTAATATTTCTAGTACTTTATTACACTTATATATATCCACAGTCCTTTACTGCTTCCCACATGATGTTTAGTAGGGGTAGAGGTCACAACGCCTTTTATAATAGGCTCAAAAGCGGCAGAAATGGAGGAGCGTCATTTCGCTGTGAAGGACGAGAGCGAACCGACTGTATCTCGGTAGCGAAGAGTTGAAAATGTCAGCTGCTAATGTATATGCTAAGAAATAAGTCGTAGGAAATCTAGACAATACATAATAAATTAGGTAGTTCCAGGTGAATATAAATATCACTCAGGCTTCTCCCTTCCTTTCTTATATACATTTATATTACGAGAGTAGTTCATACGGCATATTTCACAGGAAAAAAAAGCAGGGGAAATTAGCGAACGAGTGCAGGTTGGATGTTGCCAAGTGATAATTAGCCAATTCCAGGTGTATGGCTCTATCGTATATTATTTTGTATAAGAATAGGGCACAGGGCTTATTTCAATGGATGAAAACAGTGGAAAAATCCGGGGAAGATTTACTCAGCGCAGAGCGGCTGAGCAGACGACTCGAGAGGGTAATGTAGGGGATGTAGGGAAGGGAGTCTAGAATTGGGGAAAATGGCTAAATTGTCAACAGTGGATGGGAGTACTGATGACATTAGCAGCTCTGACCATTGTTGGACATTGGCAGTGCTGATAGATGATACAAGTCACCACCTGAAAGCCTGGGGGAATTAAAATAACACAGAGTCACTCAAGTGACGCCCCGCGGTATGATCCATTGCACCCGACTGTCACGAAAGTGACGACCCGCAGTTGAGGGGTTAAAACTAGATTAGATAAATGTAGATATGGAGACAGGACAACTCATGCTTAGCTCAGTTCCTCTATACTACAGATAGGTAAATACACACACACAAATTATATTCTGTGATGGGAGGTTTCCGATAAGGAAGTGTTTGGGACTTAGACCATGTGAAAACCTGAAAACTAATTTCCTATAGATGCTGATGATGACTTTGTAAGAAAAGAAATTGGTTTAAATTTAGTTGATTTTTGGAAGAAAAATTTCAACATTTTCATATGTTATCATGAACTGTGCAAATTCAGCTGAAGATGGTCCCCAGTGTACACTCATGTGATCCAGTTGTATGTTGATCCTTAGGTAAAAAGCTGGAAATGTTTATGTATTTTCATTGATGGATGTGGTGATTGGCACTATTTGTAAATATATTTTGTAATATAGTGATCCCTTGGTTATTGTGCACTGAGTTATAGCTATTTTTGTTGTCACTGCAAGATGAAAATCAGCACTTCAGTTGTTATCGCACATTTTTTTGGCTCAAGAACATCACTGTTACACACCTGAGCTGGTTTTTGCCAACAATAATGGTGCAAAGTCTGATGTTTCTTATGGCTTTGAGGGATTCAAAGATAACACCCTGCTTGAGCAGTCAATCCCAGGTGGTGGAGACCACTAACTTTCTACTCCCTAGCCTCAGAAACTCTTACCTGGAGTCCATCTCAGGTCTCTTTATGGTACTTGCATCTTACTTATTGTACCCTTTTCATCATTTTCTATTAACCCAACCATGCCTATTTGTGTTTCTGATATAGTACTTACCATAACAGCCTGTATTTATGTCTTTAGTGGGTCTAAATTGGTATAAAAGGGAAGATGTTGGCTTTAATTTGGGATGCTTAGTTTTTTTTTTTATGCTGTTTTCCTTTTGCAATAAGGGCTAAGGCATTGCCCCTGAATAGAGGACTTAGGTTAGGAGCGTGTAGCACTTTATGACTGGATGCCCTTCCTGATGTCTACTGGTTACCCTTGGGTGAACTCGAAATACTGACCCTTTGGCCAGACCACTGAGCCGTGGCTCTTGTTATTGTGCAGTTCTTTTATCATGCACCATGTTCAGTACCAATTGAGCATGAGAGCCAAGGTTTCACTATTCAATAATAATCCATGGAAAGCAACACTGCATAGCTCTATTTAAAACTACTACAGAGTTAATATTATTTATATAGTAAACCATGCACAGTATGTGGTAACTTTACAAGTGATGCATAGTCAGTTGCCTGTACAGATTCTGTGAAATTTAAATTGGAAATTTGTTCATATATTGTGTATATAGGTCATCTCCTCCTGGCGGTCACAGCGGTGGATGTGCCATTCTGTGCCAATCTGATGTCCCCTTTATTTCCTTTACAATCCAATCTCCCCTTCAAGTTCTAGCGGTACAATTGCACGTTGGGAGCCGTTATACCATCTGTTGTCTGTACCTTCCACCTTCCATTCCTGTTATGCGTGCAGATCTGGAGACCCTTATTAGTCAACTTTTACCCCGTTTTCTACTCCTTGGTGACCTTAATGGCCGCCATCCTTTGTGGGGTGACTCACTTTCAAATCTCCGGGGTGATTTTCTTGCTTCTTTGGTTGGGGATTGATTTGGTGGTCCTAAATGATGGGAGACCTACCCATTTTCATGTTCAGACTGGAACATATTCTGTCATTGACCTAACCATTTCCTCCTCACATTTTGCCCTTGATTTCTCTTGGGAGGTTTTGGATGATCTGCATGGTAGTGACCATTATCCTGTGTTGGTCCAGACTACTCGGTCTGTTCCTGCAGCCCGTATGCCATGTTGGTGTCTGGATAGGGCTGATTGGTCTCTCTTTGAAGAACTGTGTGTATTTGTCTACAAGGTTACTGATTTTTCAACTATTGATGATGCTGAACATTATTTTACTAAGACTCTTCTCTCAGCAGGGGTTCATTCCATCCCGCAGACTTCTGGTGTTTTTTCCCGGAGACCTGTGCCATGGTGGAATGATGACTGCTCTACAGCGAGAGGAGCTTACAAAGCGGCTGCCCATCGGTATTTTGCCAATCGTGATGTTGTTTGTCTAAAAATCCAGTTTCGCAAAGCACGTGCTCACTATAAACGGGTCATGAAGGATGCTTGCCGCAACTCGTGGAGGACGTATGTTTCTACAGTTACGTCCAGTACTCCAATGCCAATGGTGTGGGAAAAGGTGCGCAAGATTTCTGGTAGGTTCTCGCCCCCCTCCCCACCGGTGTTGCGACTTCAAGACAATCTTGTGTCTACACCAGATGCAGTAGCCTCTGCTTTGGCAGATCAGTTTTATGCTGTTTCAAAAAAAGATCCTTCTAAACTGTGTGCTAGCTTTCGTAGGAATGAAGAGAGGCTGGGTCTTGACTTTCACTCTTGTGGCGGAGATCCTTATAACTTAGATTTTAGTCTCGGTGAGGTACGTGCTGCCCTCTCAGAGTGTGGTGACACCGCTCCAGTGCCTGACAAAATTCCATGTTATGCTTCGTCATCTACCGACTTATTCACTTCAGTTTTTATTGGATCTTTTTAACAGGGTTTGGGGCGAGGGCTCTATTCCCAAGAGTTGGAAGTTGGGTGTTGTCCTCCCCATTCCCAAGCCTGGTAAGAATCATTCCCAGGTTTCAGACTATCGCCCAATTGCTTTAACATCATGCGTGTGCCAGCTGTTTGAAAAGATGGTCAGTATCAGGCTTGTGTGGTTTCTAGAGAAGGGTTGCTTCCTCACTCCTTCACAGAGTGGTTTCCGTAAATTCCAATGTACTTCAGACAACCTTATCAGGCTCGAGGCATCGATCTGTGAAGCTTTTGCCTCCAAGCAGCACCTTGTGGCTGTGTTCTTTGACCTTGAGAAGGCTTACAACACTGCCTGGCGCCATGGCATCCTCCAACAACTTCATGCCTTTGGTTTACGCAGTCGATTGCCATTGGTGCTTGAAGACTTCTTGACTGATCGTGTGTTTCGGGTCCGTGTGGGTTCTGCCCTCTCTGTGCCGCTGTGCCAGGAGGAGGGTGTCCCACAGGGGAGCGTCTTAAGTGTCTCCCTGTTTGCAGTGGCCATCAATGGTATCCTTGACACTGTGCCTGCTGGGGTATCCTCATCTTTTTACGTGGATGACGTAGCCATATGGTTTTCTGGCTCCCACATGTCTGCTATTGAGCGGCGTATGCAGCTTGCCTTGGGCAAGATTTCTGCCTGGGCAGCTTCCAAGGGTTTTCGGTTTTCCCCTTCCAAGACTGTGGCTATGCACTTTTGTAGGATGAGAGGGATACACCCGGACCCTGATCTCCATCTTTGTGACAGGAGACTCCGTTGTGTGGCAGAAACGAAATTCTTGGGCCTGATGCTTGACCACTGTTTGACTTGGGTTTCACACTTGGCAAATCTTAAAATATCATGTATGAAGGCTCTCAATCTGTTGAGGGTTCTGTCCCATACCTCTCGGGGTGCTGATCGGAGGACACTCTTGCATCTGTTTCAGGCTTTTGTAACATCCAAGCTGTCATATGGCTGTGAGGTCTACTCCTCTGCCACAGAGTCCAGACTAAAAACTCTAGATGCTGTGTATCATGCTGGTGTTCGCCTTGCAACTGGCACTTTTCGGTCATCTCCGATTCCCAGTTTGTTGATGGAGGCTGGTGTGCCTCCCTTAGTAGGTCTGCTACGTCAGTCTAATGTAACGCGGTGCTGGCTCCGGATTCATCACCTTCCAGACTCACTTGTCTGTGAGTGTGTGATGCGACAGTATTGTTTTTTGTATTATCGTAGGCACCTTCGCATGCCTCGTCCGTTTGGCTTTAGGGTTTGGGATATCATGGAGGAGTTTAGTTTGTCGGCAGTACCTGTCAGTCTGGTTCGGATCCCGAGGGTTGCGCCATGGATCTTGCCCAAGGCAACTTTCTGCTGATCTTTGGTGGGGTAAAAAGTTTCTGTCGTTCCTCAGTCTCTTTTATAGTTATTTTTAGAACATTCTTCTAGTCATGACGGTTCTGTGCCTGTGTATACGGTTGGCTTTAAATCCGCCTCTGGTGTTTGTTTTGGAGTGGTATTTCCCAATTTTCACCGTGGAGGTAGTCTTCCATTTTCTGCCTCGGCTTTTACTGCAGAGTTGTCAGCTATTGTTTTAGCCCTGAAGTTAGTGTTTGTTCACCAAGACAATCATTTTACTATTTTTAGTGATTCTCAAGGGGCACTTATGGCCCTGGACTCTTTTAACTCCTCCCATCCTCTAGTTTTAGCTATTTTGGAATGGCTGTTCCTTATTCGTCGTCGGGAGAAGAGAGTGGATTTCTGCTGGGTTCCTACACATGTTGATGTGGTGGGCAATGAGAGGGCAGATTCGTTAGCTAAAGCTGCAGCTTCTCAGCAGCCCCCATCCAACTACCCACTTCCTCCTTCTGATATAACCTCTTACTTGCGGTACAGAATTCATATGTGCTGGCAGAGGCACTGGGATGGTGTTGCTCATAATAAACTAAAGGAAATCTTTCAGAGAGTGGTTGTGCCAAGGGTTCTTCCCTCCCTACCACGACGTTTGGAGGTGGCTCTTGCTAGGCTTCGCATTGGTCACTCGGCTTACACATGGGTTCCTTATGAGTGGTGAGACTCAACCGTACTGTGATGATTGCCTTGTTCCCCTTACTGTCCGTCACTTGCTGGTCAAGTGTCCAAGTTTGGGGGACCTACGTCAGCAATTCCTCGATAGGCATAGAGGGACAGATGGTGCCTACTGTCTCTCTTCGATGCTTGGTGGAGCCTTTAGCAATTTTACTGATGTTTTTAGTTTTCTTCAGGAGGCAGGCCTCCTTCCACTTTTATAAGTAATTGTTATTTTATAATTATTCTTTTATACTTTTCAGTGTTTTATTCCTAGTAAGTTATTAACTTTATTTTGAGTACTGTATTCACTTTTTATTCGCTGCATCTTTTAGCTTGTTGTCCAGCGGCATATGACCCTGGCATTTGTGCCGCCAGATTTTAATACAATCGATCAATCAAGCATGTGTATATAGGTGGATCGAGAGATATAGATAAATGGATAAATATATTGATAGATATTTCGTGCTCGCATTTAGGTGAGAGTGAATGGAAATTTGAGCAATGAGTTTTCCGTGAGTGTTGGTGTGTATCAGGGGCCAGTCTTGAGCCCCGTGTTGTTTAGCATAATGCTTGAAGCCCGCTTACATGACTTCAGAGATTGACACTTGAGGGAGATTTTTCTTTCCCTTTTTTTCTTTTTTAAATGCAAGGAAGAAGGAACCAAAGGCGAGGAACCTGCAAACCATTCCTTCCAAGAAAAAACAAAATACAATAGAGAGCCAATTTCAAGATCTATTCATTTTGAAATGCTTGGACACACTGTGTTTGAAAGGCGGGAGATCACAGGAAGTACAAAATACAGACAGAGGGAGACAGATGCAGAGCTGACCTGTTGCTTACATGAAGGAGTGGGAGTAACGGATAACTCTTGCATTAGAGAGTTGGACAGAAAAGAGATGAGAGTTTGTTGCTAGACGGGTGCTACGCACCTGTTGTTGTGGTGAAGGGGTGCAGGCAGATAGTTCAGAGGAGCAGTGATGATTGAAGTAGCAATAGAAAAGAGATACCGGTAAATATCCAACAGTGCGGCTGAAAGAGAGGTTGAAAGGAACCAGTAAGAGGAGCAGAGTTAATGAGATCTATCTATCTATCCATTGCCAGACGCCTCAATCCCTCACGGGGTGGCCACAAACAAATCGCCTCCATGTCACTCTGTCCCCTGCCATTTCACTACCACACTCCCAACTCACACCCCCCTCTCTCATATACCTCTCCACTCCATCCCTCCATCTCATCCTCGGCCTCCCCCTCCCTCTCGCCCCCTCCACCTCACTCACATACACTCTCCTCATCAGTCTTTCACTCTCCATCCTCTCCACATACCCAAACCACTTTAACATGTTTCTCCTAACGCTTCCCATTACGTCCTCAACCACACCACAACGCTCCTTCACTTCCTCATTTGTTAATCTGTCTCTCCATATGACTCCACATGCTCCTCTCAAATAACTCCACTGCTCTCACTCTTGACTTCTGTCCTTCCAACAGGGTCCAAGCTTCACTTCCATATGTCAGAGCTGGTATCACAATACTGTCATGTAACAACTTTTTCACTTCCATGCCCACCTCCCAGTTTCTTATCACTGCTTTTAACAAACCAACAACCTTCCTTCCCTGCAGCACCCTTTCGAGCACTTCACCCTCCAGACTTCCATCCTTACTCATCACACTGCCCAGGTACTTAAATTCACTCACATTCTCCATATCCTTCCCATCCAATCTCACTGTACACTCACTGGCTTCACTTCTCTCGAAGACCATCACTTTACTCTTCCCTACATTCACCTTTAGATTCCGTTTCTTACACACTCTCCCAAACTCATCTACCAAGCCTTGCAGCTCCCCTTCGACTTCGCTCAACAACACAGTATCATCTGCAAATAACAGTACAGGGAGTTTCCAAACACTGTCCTCTCTCACTATGGCCACTCCAACATCCACTGCCCGACCTTGTATCTCTTTTATAACCCCATCCATGTACAGATTGAACAACCATGGAGACATGACACATCCTTGTTTCAATCCAACCTTCAAATGGGAAGGTTCACTCAGTTTGCCATCCACATGCACTGCAGCCTTAGCACCCTCATACATACTCTTCACTGCCTTCAACAACTTCCCATCCACTCCATATATTCTTAATACCTTCCACAAACCTTGTCTATCCACCCTGTCATATGCTTTCTCCAGATCCATGAAGGCTGCATACAACTTCTTGCCCTTCTCTAGAAACTTTTCCACTAAGGATCTAAGAATGAATATCTGGTCTACACAACCTCTTCCCTTCCTAAAACCTCCTCAGTAATTTCCCTAACTCTGTCAATAAGTATCCTACCATATACTTTTCCTATTACATTGAGAAGGCAAATGCCCCTGTGATTACCATCCACTGCTTTTTCCCCTTTTCCTTTGTACAGAGGAATAATTAATACCTGACTTCCAATCCTCCGGGACTCTACCCTACTCCCAAGCCAATCTGCACACCTTCCATGAGGATGAAAAGCTATTTACTCCACCTTGTTGAGAAGAGCTGTTTGTGGGGAGCCTCCCCACACATGAGAGTTGTACTCTACACAAGGGCAAATAAAATCTGCATATAGTCAACAACTGTGCAGGGGTAAAGAAGGTACGTTGACTTAGCACACCAAATCTCTTGGAAGCAGATTTTATAAGAGATGTACATTGATCTTTCCAAGATAAATCCCAAGAGAATGAAACCTCAAGTACTGTATGTTTGAAGATGATGCAGGATTGAGCTGGATATTATTAAACATTAGTGGGTACTCCTGCAGAAGATTTTGAGGGGTTGATAGGTGTAAGAACTGAGTTTTTGATGCATTAAAAACAACAAGATTACTTTTACCCCAGTCAGAGATATAAGCCAAGTCAGACAGGTGTGCTGTAGCCTCATCCCTTGGAAGCAACTGCTGAGATGGATGCTGCGGGAAGTGAATGGAAAGATGAAGGGTGGAATCATCAACATATGAATGGATAGGGTTAGATGTACAGCTTAGAAAGTCATTGATGAATAAAAGGTAGAGAACTGGTGATGAGACAGAGCCCTGAGGAACACCACTATTGATAGATCTAGGAGAAGGACGGTGGCTGTCTACAAGAACAACCAAAAAGGAAATTAGAGATGAAGACAGGTAGAAGGATAGAAACCGTAATAGGGCAGTTTAGAAATTAAAGATTTATGTCAGACTCAATCGAAAGCCCATGAGATATCAAGTGCATCGACAAAGCTTTCGCCAATGTCCCGAAAGGTGGATGATCAGGAGTCTGAAAGGTAGGTGAGAAGATTGCCTGTGGAGCGTCCATGATGGAATCCAGACTGACGATCAGAAAGAAGGTTGTAATAGGAAAGATGCTTTAAGTTTTTGTTAAGAATAGACTTGAAAACTTTTGAATTACAGGATGCTAAAGCAGTTGGGCGATAATTAGAGGGTTGGGAATGGTCACCCTTCTTTGGGACTGGCTGATTGAGAGCAAACTTCCGGCAAGAAGGAAAGGTACAAGTTGAGAGACAAAGGTGAAAGAGTTGACCTAGGCAGGGTGTAAGCACAGAAGCTCATTTCTTGAGAACAACAGGAGGAACTCCATCAGGCCCATATGCCTTGTTAGTACTGAGACTGGTGATGGCAGAAAATGCATCAGTTGAAGAAATTTTAATGTCAGCCGTGAGGAGATCAGAGGGGGGAAGTGATGGAGGAACAGCACTAGAATCATCTAAGGTGGAATTGAAGAAGAAAGTCTGAGCAAAGCGATCTGCTTTATTAGTAGAAGAAATAGTTACAGAGCCATCAGAGTGGAAAAGTGGAGGGAAGGATGATGAGGTAAAGTTGTTAGAAAGGTATTTGGCAAGATGCCAGGAGTGGGAAGAATTCGAGTTGGAGAGTTGAGAGCATTTAGTACGGATGAAATTATTTTAGCAGAGTGAAGAACAGACTTAGCATGATTCTGGGCAGAAACATAAAAAGGATGAGATTCAGGGGTGGGTTGGCTCCAATACCTTTTATAGGCCTTCTTATTGTGGATATCATTAGAACAAGTGTGATTAAACCAAGGTTTCTTTGCATTAGTCAGAGGATATGAGAAAGGATTGTGTGCATCCATGTTCGAGAGAATAACCTTCGCAATGCGCATGGCACACTCAGATGGCTCTTGGCCGTGGAAGCAATAATCATTCCAAGGAAAATCAAAGAAGTACTGCCTGAGGGCCTCCCAATCAGCAGCTCCAAAGTGCCACGACCAACATTTCTTTGGAAGGTCCACAGGCCATGTGGAGCAATGGGTTAGGTTAAGGGGATGAGGTTGTGCTTGGAGGAGCCCAATGGAGAGGAAAGATTAAAAGTGTGAGCAGAAGGATTAGTTGTAAGGAAGAGGTCAAGTATTATTGGTACTCTCTCCAAGGCAGTCAGGAATATGGGTAGGGTGCTGTACAAGCTGCTGTAGGTCATTAAGGATAGAAAAGATGTAGGCTTGATCACCAGGTGGATTAGTGCAAGGAGAGGAGAGCCAAAGGTGGTGGTGTGCATTGAAATTCCTATTATGGAGATTTCAGAGAAAGGAGAAATGGATAGGCGTAGAAGTATGATAGTTGAAGAATTTTTCATAGTTGGTAGAATCAGGATAAGTAAACAGCACAGATATATTTAGTCAGAGAATGATAGGAAAGCTGAAGCCAGAGAGTCAAGAATTCGGAAGAATCAAGTTCAGGAACACAAGAGCAAGATAAGTCGTTACGTACATACTGTATACACACCAGCCGCCTTTGGCTTTGAAATGAGTATGGAGAAAGTAGTAAGATACAGAAAAGGTTTTGCTATCAGTTGTCTCAGACAGCTGTGTCTCAGTTAGGGTGAGAAGGAGAGGTGATGCTCAACAGATAATTAGAGGAAAGGCTGTGAATGTTGCATAGAATGAAAGGGAGGTGGAGGAAGAATTTTGGAAGTGGAGAGATGGTATGGGGCATGAGGGTTTGAGAGTAAATGCAGATAAAGCAAGTCCCAGAGGGACTATATTGCACTTCAAAGAAAAAACTGATGAATCACGTGCTGTATTGTGTTAGTGCAACAAAATCAATTATATGGAGAACAGTCAAGCAGGTTTGTAAAGACTCATTATACATGACTTCCTATATAAGTTTATTACTACCTGTAAACCTGACTATTAAAGTAAAGGAGATATAAGGGATTTAATGTTTCAAAAATTGAAAATTGGCAATAAATCATCCATCTTGGGTTTTATTCAAAATTTAAAAAAGATAGGGATCAACCTCTTATATGACCTTACAATCTTACAAAATGTGAGAAAATTCCAACTAAAGGTTTCTGAGATACCATATAGCATGGAACAGACTTGTGGACTAACAGGCGTACGTATGGATGGACATGACCTAATCTAAGATTCCAGTTCATCAGAAACGAAGTGGAATGACAAAAGTGATAATATCTAGGATTGGTGGCGGTACTGTCAAAGAAGAGGGAGAGTGGCCATGTGCAGTTTATCACAAGGGCAAGGGAAGTACTGTACACCCCACCCTCAGCTATCACTCCTAATTGGTGCCGCCATGGCTGCACTATAGGCGAAAACGCGATAGCCGAAGTGAAGAACTTATGGTAATAATTCTAATTGGTGCCATGACCTCAATATTTACCCCTAAGATACCCGTTTTGTACCACATAACATATTATAGTAAAAAAATGAGCATACTGTACAGACTTTATCAGCGTGCTCCACTGTTTATAAATAAAGAAGATGGCGGCCGCTTCAGCTGTGTACTACAAGTGCTCCAACTGTGGACTTTTTTCACTTCTATGAAGAGGTTGAACTTCACCAAATTCATTGTGTTAAGTAATGAAACATTTAAGAGTCTTTGGGTATACTGTAGTGACTAGTTTATAGGTTTGTTTGTAAAACCGCTATGAAAGTGTTGGTGACGAAGCACTAGTTTATAGGTTTGTCTGTAAAACCGCTATGAAAGTGTTGGTGACGAAGCACCTATCTCTAAGCCAAGACGAAGTATAAGGCCTCCCATCATCATCATCATGTGTATAAAAGTGGTTATTAATGTATTATAGTGGAGTTTTATTCACACTTGAGCATACAGACTTTATTTATCAAATGAACTTCTTCAATCACTGCTTGAGTAGCATCCTCCGCCATCTTGAATGTTTTGGTTGGTCAGCTGATGTGTCCACTTGGCCAAGCTTTTTTTCGCTCAATCCACAAGGCTGGTGAGTAATAGCAGGCTTTTAGTGCGTGATAAAGGAATTTGGGTAGGTTTTTTATACATGCGTGATAGCAGTAAAATGCTATAGCGGAACCCGCGATAGCCGAGGGTTGGGTGTAAATCCATCTTGTTCAGTTTTTGTGATAAGTGAGTGCATAAGTGATGTAGTGGTATTAGAGGTAGCCTGCGAGATAATGCTGATTTCATGTGTGTTCTGTGTAGGGGAGAGCACATGGAGATTGTCAGGCATGAGAGAATTGATCATGCTGGTGAGTCTCTTGAGTAAGTGGAAGAGTTTTGTTGCTTGGGAGACATGTTATGTGCTGGAGTTGGGGCTGGAGCTAGCTGTTTGGCTAGATTGAGGAATGGTTGGAAGAAGTTCAGGGAGCTGTTGCCTTTCCTGACATTGTGACATTGAGAGGGCTCTCTCTCCGTTCTAAGGAATCTTTGTATGCTGCATGTGTTAGGAGTGTAATGCTGTATGCTTGTGAGACCTGGGCAGTAAAGGAAGAAGATGTTCACAGACTTAAACATACATAAATAACAATGATTAGGTGGATGTGTGGTGCATCCTCTAATGTGAGGCCTGGGAGGGCTAGGTTTACGATGGATGAGTTAAGGGGAAGGATGGGTCTGGAGTGTATTTGTGTTGTGATGAGGAGAGGTAGATTGAGATGGTTTGGGTATGTGGAGAGGTTGGGGGATGACAGTTGGGTGGAGAAAGTGAGAAGTGTTAATGTTAGGGGTAGGGTTGCGAGAGGCAGTATGGAAAAAACTGTGACGAGGTCATAGAGTGTGACCTCAGGGATAAGGGACTGAATAGGGAGGCTGCCAGAAACTGAGCAGCATGGAAAGCCACCATCCAATGCATGCAAGCATGTTGGAGCAAAAGGAAACAGTGGATATTGACATACTAGTACAGTATATTGTTATGCTTGATCTAGGTGTTTTCTTTTCAGAACATGTAAATCAACCAAAGAGTTAAGCTTCTCAGTAGCAGACATTATGCTAGTTGAGTAACCTCTGATGTGATTCTTTAAGTGTTTAATTTATTTGTTCATCTTGATCTGACATCACTGCAGTAGGTGAGGAGGGCACCAGTGGTGGTAATGGTGGTGGTGGTGGCGGTGGTGGTCGTGGTGGTGACGGCAGTGGCAGTGGCAGTGAAGGTAACGGCCGTGTATACCGAAAGTCCATCAGCAGCGACGGCACTCACCAGGCCGACCTCCCACACTGCCGCTCAGTGTCGGACTCAGATTACCATTATTCTCGGCATCTGATGGCACCATACCCTCGCAGGCGCTCATCATCTTCCAGGTAAGAATGAGAAGGATTACAAAGGGAATTAATACTGTATATCTAAAAAGAATGAAAATTATGGGAGCTGTGGGGTAATTGGTGAGGAAGTAAAATAACACAACAGTTACTTAATGAAGTAAAACCTCGATATAACGGACTTCAATAGACCGGAATTCGCTTTTATCGGACTTGAGGAGCTACCGGACTAAACTCCTGTACAGTATATCGGAAAAAGTCTGACAAAGCCAGAAAGCAGTCCGGACTGCCTGACCACTTCAGCTATGTTCGCCACAATAAGACAAGTAAAAGACATGTTTTTCAGTGCACAGTACAGTACTATTATACCATTTGATTAATGTAGTGAAGGTATAACACAGTACAATACTGCAGTGGTGGTGAAAACCACTGATGCAATCCGGACTAATGTCTGATATATCGGAAAAAGTCCGGATTAGCAGGGGTAAGTCCAGATGTCGCTTTTATCGGAATTTCGCATTTTTCGGACTGGCTTGGGCCCCAATTAGTCCGTTATAGTGAGGTCTTACTGTATACGTTTTATATTTGAAAGACGTACTTTGTGCAAGGAAACATTTTTCTTTTCATAAATTTGTTATTTTTAGCAGTTTTATGTAAGTACAATTGGTTAATTATCTGCTTAAAAACATCAGGAAATACTGGGAATTAATGCAGTTTATCATTTCAGTTTTTTGGTAACTTTTTTTTTTTTTTTCATATTTTTATGACTAAATTGCCATGTGATACTTGAAATTTACTTAAATCTATCCCTTGTGCTGATTCTGAATGTTTGATGTTTAAAGATCAAAGGGTTCTAGTATCAAAACTGAGACACTGAGGGTAGGAACTATCCCCCTGTTTTTGACGACAATTTCTGAAGTATGTGGTGATGATAGAACATATCTGACCCCTCTGTATTATCACTGACTGGACTCTGTAATATGGGATGCAGGTTGATCACATCTGACCATTACAGGTGTTCCATTATTGACCATCATAAATAAGGGGCTGGGTTGCATCTCACCACACTCAGTTTTCACAATGCGGCTGTTATTTCTTTATCTTGCTATTTGTGGAAATTTGTTAGCACTTTTATGTTTGTTGTGGCTTAAAGCTCAGTCCTATTCTGGTTTCATTTGTATGGAAGCTTTGTGTACTGTATGTTTCTTTCCAAATTTTTAGGCTTTATATATCAGTTTCTCCTGTTTTATATTTATTATCTGTTTACAGTTTTCTTCAGTGCTACTTAATCCTGAGTATGTTTTCCATGACATAATTCCTCTGGCTGAAAAGTACAGACAATCCAAGAAGAAGGCTAAAGCACTTCAATGTTTTTTTTTTTCCTCCATTCTTTCTTTACTGTAATGTTCTGGTCTCTTAGCCTGTAGGTCTGTTCTGCTTACTTATGTTAGGATATACTGTTTTCACTAGCCTGGCACAGCTATAGTATGTACAGTAATGAATTTAATCATTAGTTTAGTATAATCTTGGAGCAAAAGTGAAAATATTAAACTCAAGCCAGTTGTTGATGTATGATACATTTTATGTATTAATAACTGACTTTTACACAATTTAATAACTGACTTATACTCAGGGTGTGCATGGATTCAAAACACTGCTTTAGGATATGTGGCAGCATTCATTCTATGTCAAGCTTGTTATAAAATTGTATTATGCATGACTGATAAGAATGTTTTCTTAGTAAAACTGTTCAGGTTTCACAAGTTAATCTTAAAATATGGTAGTATATATCTTGTGGTGGAATGGTCACAGCCTTGTCCCGACATGATCTAAACTAATTGCTGGAAATAGAAGATAATGACTGCGAGGGCTTCTCAACCACCCATTATGCACTATAGAATAGTACAGACTCAGATTAGGGCAATATGTAAGAAAAATTTTTTAGGCTGTCATGTGTATCCTGCAAAAGAAAGAAAAAATGTAGGTTATCCTATATCTCCCACAGAAGGTAACTATTAAGAGAAGTAGGGCTGGAAAATCCCCATCCTTGCATTAGTGGCTACATTACTCAGCATTTGTGTTGTAAGCAGCCTCAAAACTCCTATGATTCAGGAGAGGAGGAGAGTCTACTGCTCTTAGGATATGCTTTCTTCTCTTATTCAGGTCCCAAGTGGGATCAGAGAATCTTGCTGTGGATGGGATATTGGGATAAAATGATGATGATGGTGATATCAAACTAGATTAGTGCCAGTAATTAAAATAATAGTTTCAGGCAGTATTTTTCACTCATGTGGTTACTTGAGACACTATTACAGAAACATCAAAGTTATTGTTGTTGCAACCTCAAGTTCGTCTGGACGAAGACTTAGTAATATAATTCTGTTAAGGGATTTAGGCAGGAAGTTTGTAGTTTGAAGAATAAAGGTATACTAGTTAGGGACATTAAGTATACAGCTGTAGTGTAAAGAATAGAACTATTTTAGTAAGGGGCTTCAGGTAGGAAGGCTGTAGTGGAAAGAATTTGTGTGACATGACCTTCTCACCCATAGTCCGCACCGCAAGTCGTCCCCGAGACACACGCCGGCACAGGTGTAAGTGTGGGGGCGCAGGGAACGGTGTTGCTTGCTTTATTACCTCTCACCCTCTGTCCTTTCACTACAGATATCCACCTATGACAGCTTCACTGGCTTATGAGCTGTATTCTGTGGGTTGTATTCTTGTCGAATTAGGAGGCTTTCTAGCACCTTGTCCTTAACCCATTGAGCATGAGGATGCATTTTTCATTTCATTCTTGCCATCTCATGATGATTTTATCTAGCTAAGGAGATACTTTTGAACTGCAGGGGTTTGATACAGCCTTAATAAATCTCTTCAGTACAGGAGGCCTTTCCTAAGTTGAAAAGAACTGTCTGGTAGCAGTAAGAATTAATTAAAAGGGCATCACCCAGAATCTAGGGATTAATGATTTATTGTGCATCTTCAGCCAAGTTTTCCTTGCATGCTTTCCACACATCTTTTACACTGGCATAGAGTGCATATAAGAACCCATCAGTGCCATATGCAGAAATAAATATTAAGGAAGGGGTTCTAGCAGGTCTCCTAATTTGACAAGAATATGACTAAAGATGGCATAGGAGGCTTCATAGCACCCATTCCTCAATGACATACTGTATTTTGCATATTGCCCCATTTTATCCCCTATCAGTTACAGGGGCAAAGTGTGTTGATGCTAAAAGATATATAACATGAAAGAGAATAACAAGGTATAATATGCATAATAAACTACAAAGAAATAGGTGTTACAAATACTGCCAATGCCAGCGGAAATACGACCTCATTTGTAAACTACTGTATTGTCTTGTATCTTACTCTCACATTTTGTCACTAGACTCACCCTGTATTTTTGTGCTTGTGTGATACTTTTACAGTATAGAAAAGCAGTTTTGTACGTTTTGGGTGACACATTATGGTGGATGTATCATCCTTGTAAAGAGAGATTGTTTATGTATGATTGTATTGTGATTGTGATAAGTTTGTAGTGCTGGTGTAACATAGGTTGTTTGATTTTTCCATGATTTCTGAACCCTGCCTTGTCCCATCCCTAGATGAGCAAACGAGATGATGATGATGGTACAAGGAGACTACTGTAAATGTTACTTAAATTAGGCTTTTCTATAGTCCTATAGAAATTTAGCCTTATAGCCAAATTTAGACCAGTGGAGGTGTGCAAGAATGGATGTGAGTCGATGGTGTGGTCCAGCCCCACATAACATGCCATCAGTACTGGTCACCTGTTATCCAACCTATAGCATGTCTTAGTGCTTGATTTAAGTGTTATGATATCAGTAAATTCATATTCCTAATTTTTTTCCCAAGTCACTCTATGTTTCTTATTGATCATGATTGCCTGCTTCTTTTCCTATAGCCATGTTTCAGAAATTCTACTGTAAGACTTTGAGGTTATTTTGTGAATATTGACATCAACTAATCAAGAGATTGATTATAACCCAAATACTTTGTCCATTATACAGTAATGCTAGTTCACTTAAAGGATGTCAGTGTATTGGCATTAACTGTGAGGTATTTAATATTAAGGCTAATGATATTATGTAATGCAATCTCATATAATCATCTCTGAGGTGCACATTTGCAGATTGTCAGGACTTCACCTTCCAGTACTTTGAACTAATTCTTTCCATCATTCTCATAATCCTGAAGTTGAGTTTAGACACTCCCTAACCATAGAAATTGGTGAAATTCAAGAAATGTGGATTATTTAGGAATAAAGAAAGATATATTTATACATAAATATGTGAAGTATGTGTGCTTTGCATTTTCCTTTGGGGGTTTTTAGTGTCCTCCCAACCACCACCCAAAAACAGGTCTTTCAAGTCCAAAACACATTTTCTCTCCCATAAGGATGCAGAAGCACATGAGAATTTGCTAAACAGTATCTGATGTCTGTAAATTAGAGCAGAGTGGTAACTGAGACTGGTAGAATTGAGGATAATGTAGTGCCTTAATACTAATATGGCCAAAACTGAACAGAAACTGCTCAGCATGTTGAATGTACACATACCCACACTAGGTGTCATCTCAATGTGCAGATTTGAAGTTCAGCTTTGGATGGCACTGCCTGAGCTATGAATCACACTCCCCCTTAAACACTGCTGGAGCTGTGACTTACACTCCATCTTTGTAGGGAGTGGGAGCCAAATTGACTACTTATGACTGAGGCACGGACAGCTGAATTGTAAGGTGGCTAGTTGTCCATTCTTTACCCAGTCTGAACTCTAACCCTGCAGGAGATTATAAGGAGGAAGAAGCACTCTTCCTAAATCCACAGGTATAGAAAACTCACCATCCATCCATCCATCATCCAATCCTATGTTTCTCCATGAGGAGTGGAGGAGCCTGGGGCCAGGCAAGTTGGTCCTGACATTCAAGACGAGAGTGACCAGCCTCACTCATCCCGGAGTATACAGTTGAATAATATATATTGGGGGGCTCATCTAGCAACACCTCTACATTAGACTCTCTGGTGCAGAATGCCCTGATGGAGTAAAAACTTCACATGAGCGGGAAGAATTCACTTGCATTGAATAAAGCTAATGACAATTTATCATTTAATAATGACTGGGCACAAGAGAGTTCTCCAGTATACATCACTGAACATAAGCACAGTTCAGAGTTAATCACACCTGTTATAATGGAGAAATATGTGGACAGAACAGTGTAAGAGGTGGCTCTGAAGTGTTTTGCTGAAATTGCGAATTGCATAGTTCATTAGGGGACATTATTCTGCCATTATAGATCTTATCTGTACACATCTGTATTATGATTATGTTCCGCAATACTTTTCCTTTTTTTTTTTCATTAATTTCATTTCTGGTAAATACATATATAAATAACACGATTAATTTGTACCTGAATGAAACTGTACTACAGGAACTACAAGTACTCTGCAGTGTTTGTTTGGAAGAATTTAACATAGCATTACTAGTAACAAATGTTTTACAGTACAGGTACTTTGCTATTCATTATTTACAAAGGGATTTACACTACCTGATATAACTTGGTGGCTTGATCAGTGTCACACCCTACTGTGGCATTTAGTAATATTGGGGAACATTTCAGAGCCTGGCAAAATGAGAGAAAAAATTGCTTGCCACAGCATTAAAAGTAGACTATGTAATGGAAACTTTAAGCTGACCACATTCATCTGTGAAATCTTAATGAAAAATGGTGTATGAGTACTAAGGTGGAGAGCCAGCACAAAACAGAGCAAGGTGAAGGAGTTGGGGTGCTGTCAGGTGAACCCATCTGACTTGTGCCATGTAGAAAAGAAAGATAAAATTGAAAACGATGATATGATTATGATCTTTTCCACCATCTTATGGCCAGGCAGTTGTGCTACTTTGTTGTTGATATGTTATTAATATGATTTATTTACTAGTGTAAGCAGTGTAAATGAGACTATTGATCCATCATATACAATGATATATTTGTGTTTTGATTGGGGTTTATTGCTCACATAATGCCACTCAGGGATGAGTGAGGCTGGTAACACTCATTTTAAATGTCAGGACCAACTTGCCTAGCCCTGGGTTTCTGTGCTTCTCAAGGGGCAACACAGGATCAGATGATGGATGGATATTCTTGTTACCAACAGGTGATTGTATTCAGATTAAGAAGAGTTCTTTTATAATGAGGGCGGTTCCCATTAACTCATTTGACACAATATTATCTGTTTTATTGTGACCATCAAATGAGTTTACATAGTGTAGGAGAGACCCCTTTAGTGAGTGAGTGAGTGATTGAATATATTTGGGTTGCATGGGTTGGATAGTGACAGAACTGTATGGAATCATGATAGATTTGGAGAAAGGAAATCTATCTATCTATAGCCCGATGCCCTAATTCTGCAAAGGGTGGCCACAATACAAAATGCCTCCAAGTTGCTCTGTCACCCACCATTTGCCTACCCTCCCCCCAGCTCATTCCCCCCTCCCTCATATACCTCTCAACTCCATCCCTCCACCTCATCCTCAGTCTTTCCCTCCCTCTCCCTCCCTCCACCCCACCTGCATACACCCTCTTAGTCAGTCTTTCATTCTCCATTCTCTCCACATGTCCAAACCACCTCAGTGTATTTCTCCTAATCTCAACCACATCCACATCCATCCCACAATGTTCCTTCACTTCTTCATTCGTCAACCTGTCCCTCCATGTCACTCCACATGCTCCTCTCAAGTAACTCATTTCCACTTCTCTCACTCTTGACTTGTTACCCTCTAGCAAGATCCATGCCTCACTTCCATACATCAGGGTAGGGATCACGATATTATCATTCAGTGACTTCTTGGTTTCCATACTCATCTCTCTATTTCTCATCACAGCTTTCAGTGAACCAACAGCCTTCCTTCCCTGCTGTACCCTTTCAAGTATTTCATCCCCAAAACTTCCATCCTTACTCATCACACTACTCAAGTACTTGAACGCACTCACATTCTCCATATCCTCACCATCCAACCTCACTGTGCATTCTGTGACATCATTCCTCTCAAACACCATAACTTTACTGTTATTTACATTGACTTTCAGATTCCTCTTCTTACACACTGTCCCAGATTCATTCACCAAACCTTGCAACTCCCATTCATCTTCACTCAACAATACTGTATCATAAGCAAACAACAACACCGGAATCTTCCGCATCTCACCCTCATTCATTAGAGCCACTCCCACATCCACTGCCCTACCTTGCACCTCCTTTACAACCCCATCCATGTATATATTAAACAGCCATGGAGACTTCACACAACCCTGTTTCAGTCCCACATTCAGATTAAAGAAGTCGGCTCACCATCCACTCGCACAGTAGCCCTAGCTCCTTCGTACATACTCTTCACAGCACTCAACAATTTCCCCTCCACTCCATATATTCTTAATTCCTTCCACATACCTTGCCTATCTATTCTGTCATAAGCTTTCTCCAAGTCCATGAAGGCAGCATACACTTTCTTTCCCTTCTTTAGATACTTCTCCACTAAACATCTTAGAACAAATATCAGATCTACACACCCTTTTCCCTTCCTAAATCCCCCTTTTTCTTCTCCAACTAACTCCTCTGTTGTATGTCTAACCCTATCAATAAGTATTCTACATATTTTTCCAGTCACAGTAAGAAGGCAGATACCCCTATGGTTACCACATACATCTCTCTCCTCTTTTCCTTTATACAAAGAAACAATTATACCTGATTTCCAGTCCTCTGGAAGAACCCTTCCCTCTTCCCAAGCCAATCTACACAACTTCCATATCCATTCCACAACAATCTCACCACCATACTTCAGCATTTCACCACACACTCCATCAATTCCTGGGGCCTTTCCCATCTTGATATTCTTCCTTGCTTCCACTACTTCCACCCTACTGATTTCCTCCCTTGTCTCACCTCTTCTTCTCCCAGCCATTCCCCAACCACTTATACTCGCACTGCTCTCACTCTCTACATTCAACAAATTCTCAAAGTGCTCCATCCATTTCCTCAATTTCTCTTTATTCTCCACCTGCAATCTATTATTTTCATCTTTCACTCTCCTGCTATATCCCCTTTCACACTGTCTTATTTTATGTACCTCTTTCCAAAACAATTTTTTACTCTCCCTCCATTTTACACTCAGATTCCTCCCAAACTCCTCATCCACTTTCTTCTTACTCTACTTCACCAATCTCTTCACACACTGAGATAGTACTGGGTATTGTCACATAGAATGGTTATGACTAGAGTGGTATAAATGTTGTATGTGAGTGCATTTGAGGGTGGGAGAAGGCATGGATAGCCAAGAAGAATGTCGATGTATGTGGCAAATGAATTTATGAGAAAGTTTGAGGTGGAAGTTAGGGAAGCAAGAGAGTTTACACATTATAAAAGAGGTTTGAAACTTGGCTGGAGATACACATGGTAAGAACTTCGCCTTGTTTTTTCTTTTTCTTAGCAGCCAATGGAATAGTTCCACCCCTCATGTGTTGTGAGTTTTCTTATATCAGATTAAGCGCAGAATATAATGTGAATGGCTTTTGCCTGTGGAGTGAGTCTCAAAGACATTCAGCAAATGGATTCTTTGTTTTTTCACTGGATATTCTGTAAATAGTTCTACATTTGTATTCATTTAGTCTCCATTCAGTATTGGGAAATAGTAATATAATGATGATTTTTAGTGCTTCATTTTGTACAACTGTCACTACATCATTCTGGCTCATTTACTCTTATAAGTCAGTCACATCATGACAGTCTCACTGCCTGGATTGGCTTGGAGGTGCTTGCTTACTTTACCGCATGTTTTCTTGGCATATGTGTCGTCTCTTGTCTTCATTTTCAGAGGAAAAATGCCACCCTTGCAGTCCCAGGACTTGACATGAGTAGTTCATGAGACCAAATGATTTACAAGCAACAGTTCATTCTCACAATATAAGGAAATACTGTACATAGTGATACAGGCTTTATGACCACATAACTATGGAGGTTCAGACTGGTGAAGATGTGGGAGGATACTTAAAACCTTCTGAAGGACTTACTGATGCTGCCTCCCTCATATCACTGGAGTGTAATTATGCTAAGCTAGTTTTGGAAATGTGCTGACAGCCTAAATTATGCCACATGATTAATTATATTATGCTAAGTATATGCTAACTTGCCCATTGCTTTAACATTTCATTAATACTGTTACATTGTAGGATTTATTCCACTCATAACACCAGTTTTTACAAACGTAGGAGTTCGTTCCACTTCTGACATCAGTTGTTATAACTGTGGGGTTCATTGGTATGTCAAGAATGACACATAGACAGGTCAGGTTGTTAATCAAAGGCAGATATACTCTTCTGGGTTTTATTGCTTCTAAGCAGCTGAAGTACACTTGCAAAACACTAACTTTTCTCTTTCACATTAACTCTGCCCTTCATTCCCTACTCCTCATTCACCGACTAACTCACTCACTGTTTAACTACACCATCCATCACTGATTACTGTCACTGTTTGACTCTCTGACTCTGTCACTGATTCACCAACTGTTCACTCGTGGCTTACTGTTGACTCATGCTCTCACTGCAAAACTGAAACTAACTCGATTAGAGGTAAGATGGTCTTTAAATGTCCCCCACCCCCACCCCCTGCCTCCCCAGCTCCCCTCTACTATCAAAACTCCCAAGTACTCTAGTAAAGAACTCACACCTTCTGATACAACAATGAACATTCTAGATCCTATAAAAGAACTCACATTCTTCCACAGAACAACATGGTTAAATCAACAGTATACAATAACAGTAATGATAACTAATTCCTGCCATAAGTTAGCAAAACCAGTGCAGAAATCTCCAGAATGTTTCTCAGATTTCCAGATGCAAACACCAGGCTAAACCTACAACAGCGTACGTAATTTCTAGAAGATTCCCCACATCTCCAGACATAAAACATCATCCTAAGCCTATTAGCATAATACTGCCCCTCCCTCAAAACTGTGTTTCCCATCACAACCACCTAATTTTACCTATATGCAAGTTTTTTTTTTTTTTTTTCATTTATAAAGGCTCCAACATGCTTGCATGCATCATCCTTGGTCACCTAACGGAAGCTCTCTGTGCTGCCTCGACCTCTGGCAGCTTCCTTATTCAGTCCCTTATCCCTGAGGTCACACTCCCTGACCTCATCCCAGGTCTTTTTCTGTCTACTTCTCGCAACCCTACCTCCAGCATTCACACTTCTCACTTGCAGCACCCAAGTGTCATTCCCCATCCTCTCCACATGCCCAAACCATCTCAGTCTACTTCTCTTCATCACAACACCAATACACTCCAATCCCACCCTTCTTCTTAATTCATCCATCATTCAAGGATGCACTGCACATCCACCTAATCATCATTCTTTCTGCATCTGTGAACCTGCAGATATCCTCTTCCTTTACTGCCCAGGTTGCAACCATACAGCATTACACTCTAACACATGGTGTATACAAAGATCCCTTAACATGGAGGGAGAGCCCTTTCAGTTTCAGGATAGGCAGCAACTTCTTGAAGTTCTTCCAACCATTCCCCACTCAAGCCACAGCACTAGCTCCAGTCCCACCTCCAGGATATAACATGTCCCCCAAGTAATAAAACTCTTCCAGACGCTTAGGAGACTCATTAACATGGTCAGTCCTGTCGTGCCTTACATTCTCCATATTTTCTCCCCGACACACTGCACACATGAAATCAGCATTATCTCGCAGTCTGCCTTTAACCCTTAGCCAGCGGTGGAACTATATGTAGACTGTGTAAAATAGGCTGAAAAATAGCGAGGAGACTATTTATAGACATCACCCCAAAAATTGTCCACTGTAAATCCTAGCAGAGACTATATATAGACAGTAATGTGTAAGTGCCCTAGAGCCTCAGATATCCCTATCTGGCAACTTACGGGTAGCGGGTGGCCTATATAAGGGTGTGCACCTGGTGGCTCAATCAGTCTGTTTCCAGCTCCTAGAGGGGGTGCAGCACTCTTTTGTTTCTTTAGTACAAATCAGTTTATGCTTTTCTTTTGATATTTGGATGTACTCAGATCCATGTACCACAGTAATAAATGAAAAGAAAAATGCCATAAGATGCAACAATTAAAGGTTAGGTTAGGTTAGCAACAATTTAGTGAGGCAGGGTGGAGGGAAACCACATCCAGGTCACAAGTCCTGGACACAGCTTTGCCTGTGAGTGACTCCATTTATCTTACATTGACAGATATGAACAATAGCTGCTAACAAAATTAAGGTTTTAGTATTATAAACATCTTTGCATTGTGGTAGAGTCTATATATAGATTATGTTAAAGCCTTACGTTGCAGTTGAGTCTATATATAGATTATGTTAAAGCCTTACATGCGGTAGAGTCTATATATAGATTATGTTAAAACCTTACATAATGCGGTGTAACTATATGTTCCAGTCCTGTGGTCGGGGGCTTCTATATAAAGACAATTTTTTTTTTTTAGGTGCTTCTCACCAACTGCTGCCGCCGGCTAAGGATTAATACCACTACATCTCGTGTCCACTCACTTGTCCAAACACTGTACAAGATGGAATTATTGTACAGTAATCCCTCAGTCATCCGGACTGCCAATATCCAAACCATCCTTTATGCGGATGCTATGATCTGGCTGTTCATAACCATTATTTGTACATTTTTCCATTTTATCTGGACAACATGCATCCGGGTAGAAATTATGGCCACATGAACATTTTCACGTGGCTCGGCCTTTTTTTTTTTTTTCTATCTTTCTTTCTTTTCATGTTTTTTAGAGCCATGATGATTGCTTGCCTGTTGTTGATGGGTCTGGTTAACCATAATTATGCTTGGCTGTGGTTTACAGGTCTGCTTGACCAGATAGATTAGTGTAAAACACCAGGAATGAGTGTTGTACAATGTACAGTAAACCCTTCATAAGTCAAACTATATGGGGCTCTACCCTGGTTTGAATTACCGAATTTTCCGTCTTACCAAATTTTCACCCCCCCAAATTGCTAAGACAATACCTATTACTTGTCCTTTCAACACTAAATTAAAGGAGCATATATAAATAAATGCTATGAAAAAAAAAAAAACGTTTAGTGCATTTAATATACCTTTAATCCCTTCAGTGCCGGGTGTATTTTCATTTTGTACAATTTTATTCAGTGTATGGAGGATCTGTGGAAGTGCACGGGGTTGGTACAGCCTTCGTTAACCCCTTCAGGACGAGAGTCCAGCCCTGATTGCCATAAAATCGGCTGGAGGAAGTGTAAATAAAGTAGAACTAGATGTCACAATACTGAAGTGGTTAATTGGTAGAAAATCATTCACAGAGGCAGTACAGACCCATCGGCAGAGTGTGTTGGAGATGGATTTTCACTCCCCAAATTGCAAAACCAATACTTATTACTTGTCTTTTCAAGACTAAAGTAAAGGAGCATATACAGTGTATAAATGAATAAAGAAAGACAAAAAAGAAACAATTCAGTGCACCTAATTTACCTTTCGTTAGAGGCAGTACAAATCCGTCGACAGTTTGTGTTGGAGACGGAGGTGGTGGAGGTGCCGAGTTCACAATTTAACGTAACATTCTAAACAGTACGCAGTATTTATTTCACTGAACATTAACAACTAAACTTAAATGTAATCACTATACTGTATTAGACTGCAATGTATCACTTGCAGTAATAAAAGTACTGAACTTTAATAATCATGATCACTTAACACTAAATCACACGCACATATTTTTTTTTTTTTTTAGCTTCATTCCCTTATGATAGATGTGCCAGTATCACTTTTTTTACGCTTTGAACCTTCCACGGCAAGGCAGAAGGCAAAAGGAGAGCATTTCTCAGCACTAGGTGACAGTAAGAATGGTGTGACCACCGTTTCCGAAGGCAAGCAGCAGACCGGCGTCACGTGTCTGCTTGGCGCCATTTGTCCCCCTACCTCCGCATTTCGGCCTACTTACATACGTGGTCTCGGCCTGAGTTCGGCTAACCGAAGATTCCGTCTTCTAAAAGTTCGACTTATGGAGGGTTTACTGTACTGTAGTGGCCTTTTACAGTGGCTTTCAAAGTTAGGGTATGCACAGAGGAGGGACAGGGAGAAGTCCACTATCTAGATGGAGCCACTATCCAGACATGCCCTTGGCTCTATTACATTGGATAATCGAGGGATTATTGTACTTCCCACGCCCTTGTGGCAAACTGCACATGGCCACTCTCTCTCTTCTTTGACAGTACTGCCACCAACCCTAGATACCATCACCTTTGCTTTATCTGCATTTACTCTCAAGCCCTTGTGCCCCATACATCTCTCCACTTCCTAAATCTTTCCTCTGCCTCCCTTTCATTCTTTGCAGTCAACACCAAATCACCGGCGTACAACATCTCCCATAAGAGTCCATTTCTGAAGTCATATGAAAGGGCTTCAGGCACCATGATAAACAGTAAGGAGTTCATGACCAACCCGTGATGAACACCAACATTCATGGAAAACTCATCACTCAAATCTCAAATCATTCTCACCTGAGTGCGAGCACCGATATATATAGCCATAACAACCACTCTAACCAGTCACTCCTTGATTTCAGGCTTTCTCTCCACATGACCATACCATCTCAGTACACTCTCTTCAATTCTGGTGTCCACCAACTTCCTTACTCTACATCTTTCACGAATCACATTATTTCGTATCCTATCCACCCTCTGTACTCCACATGCATTCCTCAGCATTCCCATCTCCATTGCTCTTACTCTTGACTTTTGATTCGCATGCCATGCATTCCTCAGCATTCCCATCTCCATTGCTCTTACTCTTGACTTTTGATTTGCATGCCTCACCATAGTCTCACACCCATATGTTAAAGTTAGCAGTAACACTCCTTCATGTAAGCCTCGTGCAGCTGCAACACTCAAGCCTCTGTTTCTTATCAAGGCCTTCATTGCGCCAGCTACTTTTCTTCCTTGTGTCACTCTACTTTCAGCTTCTTTTGTACATTTTCCTTTCTTTCCTATCACTGTACCCAGGTGTTTGAACTCTCTCACCAATTCCAGTCTCTCTCCATTCACCATAACATCGCACTGGGAGTCACCTTCTCTCCCAGAAAACATCAATTTACTCTTTTCTTCATTTACTCTCAAGGCATGACACTGACATCAGCAAAACTCTGCACTAGCCTACCAAGTTCTTGTCTGGTGTTTGCAAGCCGTACTGCATCATCAGCATACAACGAATTTGAGATATTCCGTCCACCAACACCATCCCTCTCTCCATTACTCATGTTTTTACTTCTCTCGTCACACCATCCATATACAGTATATATTGCACAACCATGGGGACATCACACAGCCTTGTCACACCGATCGTGAACCATTCACTTCAGTGCCCATCAACCCTTACACGTGCTTCACTACCATCATAAAAACTCTTGACGGCACCTAGCAGCTTACTGTCTACACCATACATGCGCAAAACTTTCCACAGTCCTTCTCTGTCCACTTTGTCGTATGCTTTTTCCAGATCCATGAATGCCATAAACATCTCGTTATGGTTCTTCTCACTAGCCTTCTCTGCTATCTGTCTCACTGCAAATATTTGATCCACACATCCTCTGCCACTCCTAAAGCCACCCTGTTCATCACTCACTAGGACTTCTGATATCTCTCTTACTTTCTCTATAATAATTCTTCCATATACCTTCCCTACCACACTCAATAAACTTATGCCACAATAATTCTTGCACTCACTTCGCTCACTTTTATTTTTGTACAGGTGTACAATCACAGCCATTTTCCACTCTGGTGGCACAGTTTCACTCATCAGTGCCTTCTTACATATCTCCAACAAGCACTTCATTCCACTCTCTTCACTGCACTTAATTATTGCTGCATTCATGTCATCAACCCCAGCTGCTTTCCCATTTTTCAGCTGCTTCACAACACTCTTCACCTGTGTAAATGTCATGTCTCTTGGCACTGCATTCCTTCTCTGCACACCTCCAAAACCAGTCATGTTTACAGCCACTCTGCTCTCTCTATTCCCATTCATCAGGCTATCAAAATAGTTTTTCCATCTGGTCCTTACTTAATTCCTTTGGGTTAATAATCTACCACCTTCATCCTTCACACCATCACATTTTTTCCGCTTTCACTTCTACATTTCCACACCTCTTTCCAGAATAACTTCTTATTTCCAGAGGAGTTTACATTCATTTTTCTTCTAGATCATCATTTACATCCTTTTTTTCATCTTCACTAGTCTCTTTACGTACTTCTTGCTCTCAGTATATTCAGTTCTTATTTCAACTGAACCCCTGTCCTGTAACCTCTTTAGCCACTACTTCTTTTCCTCCACCACTGTCTTAACCTCATCATTGCACCATGCTGTACCTTTCTTCTTTGTTGTTATTCTTGCCACACCACAAACCGCTTTAGCGTTCCTAACTAAGCAATCCCTCTATGCATTCCACAGGCTGTTAAGTGAAACACTGAGAATATCAGTACTTTTAGAGACTTTTACTTGATAATCTAAATCATGGAGAAAGGAAAAATATGATTTTTAGGGTGGCAAATCAGGTGAATAGGGATAATCGGGACATTGTAGGTGAGCAGTGTGTGAAGAATGATGATGGAAGGGTAGTGGTGAACAGTGAGGATATTAAAGATGCATGGAGAGAGCATTATAGCCGGTTGTTGAATGAGGAGTTTGATAAGGATAGGGAAGGTTTGGAGCCAGCTGATTCAGTGTTTGGCCCTTGGCCTTTGATTGACGCTGCTACTGTGAGTGAGGCAATAGGCAGGATGTGGGTGGGGAAGGCGGCAGGTGTGTCTGGGTTGACTGCCAAAATGTTGAAGGCCTCAGGAGATACTGGGGTGAGGTTAGTCACTGACCTGATAAATATGATTATATATGAGCGTGTTGTCCCAGATGATTGGCCGAAGAGTGTAATTGTAAATGTGTACAAAGGGAAGGGTGATGCCCTGGAAAGGGGAAATTACAGAGGTATAAAGCTCTTAGATCAGATAATGAAAGTAATGGAGAGAGTTCTAGAAGGTATGATTAGAGAAAGAGTGAATATCAATGAGATGCAGTTTGGGTTTATGCCAGGCAGGGGGACCACTGATGCCATATTCATTGTTCGACAGCTTCAGGAAAAATATATTGGAAAGAAAAGGGAATTGTATTTTGTTTTTGTTGATTTGGAAAAGGCCTTTGACAGAGTCCCTAGAGAGGTGGTGAAGTGGGCAATCAGAAAGCTAGGGTTGGAAGAGTGGCTGGTTAGGGTGGTTATGGTCATGTACGTGGGTGCTCGCACCCAGGTAAGAGTGAATGGAGTTTAGAGTGATGAGTTTTCCGTGAATGATGGTGTGCATCAGGGGTCAGTTTTGAGTCCCTTGTTGTTTATCATGGTGCTTGAAGCCCTCTCACGTGACTTCAGAGATGGACTCCCTTGGGAGATGTTGTATGCTGATGATTTGGTGTTGATTGCAGAGAATGAAAAGGAGGCAGAGGAAAGATTTAAGAAGTGGAGAGATGGTATGGGGTACAAGGGCTTAAGGGTAAATGCAGATAAAACAAAAGTGATGATATCTAGGGTTGGTGGCGGTACAATCAAAGGAGAGCGAAAGTGGCCATGTGCAGTTTGCCACAAGGGTGTGGGAAGTAATTCCATCTTGTGTAGTGTTTGTGATAAATGGGTGCACAAGAGATGTAGTGGTATTAGAGGTAGACAGCAAGATAATGCTGATTTCATGTGTGCGGCATGTTGGGGAGAGCAAGTGGAGATTGTTAGGCGTGAGAGGGTTGAACTTGCAGGTGAGTCTCTTGAGTGTGTAGAGGAATTTTGTTATTTGGGAGACATGTTATGTGCCGGAGGTGGGGCTGGAGTTAGCTCGGTTGCTAGGGTGAGAAGTGGTTGGAAGAAGTTCAGGGAGCTGTTGCCTCTCCTGACATTGAGAGGACTCTCCTTACGTGCTAAGGGGTCTTTGTATGCAGCATGTGTTAGGAGTGTGATGCTGTATGGTAGTGAGACCTGGGCAGTAAAGGAAGAGGATATTCGCAGGTTTAAACGTACAGAAATGCCAATGATTAGGTGGATGTGCAGTGCGTCCCTGCGTGCAAGGCCTGGGGGGGCTGGGTTTACGATGGAAGAGTTGAGAGGTAGGATGGGACTGGAGTGTATTGGTGTTGTGATGAGGAGAGGTAGGCTGAGGTGGTTTGGACATGTGGAGAGGATGGGGGATGATAATTGGGTACATAGGGTGAGAAGTGTTAATATTGGGGGAGGGGTAGACCAAGAAAGACATGGGACGAGGTCATTAAGTGTGACTTAAGGGTTAAGGGACTGAACAAGGAGGCTGCCAGAGATCGAGCAGCATGGAGAGCCGCCATTAGGTGACCAAGGCCAACGCATGCAAGCATGTTGGAGCCTTCAAAAACGAAACGATAGGAATATTAGTAGCACTGGAAGTAATATGGGAGTCTGGCAATATCCGTCTGCTAGTAAATTGTATGTGGTATATTTGGTTTTACTAGCATTAAATGAGACAAGGCTATTTTGTTCCCCTTCAGTGACCATAGATAAATCTTGATTTATGGAGATAGCTGTTCTGAGTTGTGAGTTAGAGATTTTAAAATATGAGTATGTGTGTGTAAGTGTGAATGAACTGTGAAGTGTTGAGTCATCTGCATATGAATGGATGGGATTATAGGTGACAGATAAGAGATCATTAATATGAATTGGGAATAGGGTTGGAGCTAGAACTCATCCTTGTGGCATGCTGGCATTAATTGAGTGGAAATTGGAATATACATCATCTACTTTTACTATTATCTTTCTGTCACTGAGATTTGAGGAAATCAGAGAAACAGATGTTAGTCCATAGCAAAGGAGTTTGGATAGCAGGGAACGGTGCCATACTCTGCAAGAAGCTTTAGAAATATCAAGGGCTACTGCATGAGTTTCTCCATGTTGGAAGTTTTCTTGTCCAAAAGTTTTATGACTCAGTAATTTCCTCTTTCCAGGGCATCACCCTTCCCCGTGTACACATTTACAGTCACTCTCTTCAGCCAGCCATCTGGGACAGCACACTCATATTCTGCATGATCGTATTTATCGAATCAGTAACTAACCCCACTCCTGTATCCCCGGAGGCTTTCAGCATTTCAGCAGTCAACCCAGACACACCTGCTGCCTTCCCCAGTTGGATCCTGCTTTTTGCCCTACTCACAGTAGCAGTGTCAATCAAAGGCCAAGGGCCAAACACTGGATCTGCTGACTCCAAACCTTCCCTAGTCCAGTCAAATTCCTCATTCAGCAACCATTTATAGTGCTCTTTTCAGGCATCTTAAATATCTTCCCAGTTCACCATTACCTTTCCTTCATCATTCTTCACACAATGCTCACCCTGATATCCCTGTTTTCCTTTTTCATATGATTTGCTACCATAAATAGCATATTCTTTCTATCAGTGCTGTGTAGGTTATCCAGTAGAAGTCTCTGTGAATCACATTTTGCCCTGCTTTTTTCTAGCCCAACACTTGGCAGCCAAGTATTCCTCTGTTACCACCCCTTCTCCATTTGCAGAAGAGCCTTCTTTTCCCCTTAACTGCAGCTTCTACACCCTCATCCCACTGCCATGTTAAATTATGTCTTGGGGGGGCCCCTTATCCATCCACACTCTGAATCAGTAACTCTCAAGAGCTACTGAGAGTTCTATACTGTTCTTGAGAGTGTAATACTGGTCATTAACACTTCTGTCAGCAGCCTCCTGTTCAGCCACAACTCTACTCATCTTGCTATAGAAGGCATCCCATACTGATTGGGTTTTCTACTTCCATATTTTCCTCGTAGGTGCATAGGTCCTCTTCTTCGCCACCCGCTCTTTAACCCATCCAGTCCCGACCAATTTTTTGCCCAACACACCCTCAGAACCCAACCGATTTTCAACTTTTTTTTTTTGGGGGGGGGGGGCTCAGACCTCCGCGTTTGGTGAGAAACATCGAAAATTCATAGAGCAATTGCCCTCCCGAGCTTATAACAGGTGTCAGTCAGCCTTACGTTTTCCTTCTTTCTTAGAGTACCTGGTTAAAGAACACGAACTATGGAAGGGTTAAGTAATTCAAGCCTCTTTAATTTACGTATTTATTTATTTATTTGGTACGAATATATTTGTAGTACAAGTCTATATTGGTTTCACACAATAATATAGGCGATAAAAGCATTGTTCACTAACCCAAAACCCCAGCATATGGCACCTTCCTTTACGACATTACAACCTCATCACTTCTGTTTGTTTCTCCCTCTAGCTTTTGTGTTTCTTTGTCCTCCACCTCAGGAATCGCTTTCACTGTGAATTTCGTCGTTGGAGAGACCGTGGGGCAACATATCTTTACTGGCCAGGTTACTGCTAACAGGTGAATTGCCGAGTGTGGGGGAGAGTGGGAGGAGGGGGGCTCAGGTGGGGCCAGGCAGTATCCCTGCTTGACAGCAGGTAGAGGAAGGTCTCCCACATATGCCTACCCAAAATCACCCATGAATCTTGAAAAATGTGCAAACAATGGGCCTTGCAACTGACTGACGTATGATGCACGTCGGTGGGTCTGTCCGCGGAAAAAAGTAGTGACGTGCATCGTTCATTGGTGGGGCTCGGCGGGTTAAACACCATGTCACATATCAGTAATTTGTGTTACTGCACACACTCTTTCACTCCTTATAGCTGTAACATCCTTCACCAGCCTCCTATCAGCCCTTCTGACCAGGAAATAGTCTATCTGGCTATTATTTCCCCCAGACTTGTATGTACTCAACCTACTCCCTCTTTTCCTAAAATATGTGTTGTGCACAATCATGTTCATTGCCTCCCCAAACTCTAGCATCCTTTCCTCTTCCACATTCCTGATACCATATACATATCTCTCATGTACCCTTCCATAGCCTTGAGCTGCATCACCTAAATGATAATTTAATTCCTCTTCCAAAACTACAATCTCATCATCTCCCATACCACTTACCACACATAGTAAGTCATCCCAGAATCTATCTTTTTCTGCATCATCCAAGCCAGACTGGAGAGCATACACTGATGTATGCAGCATAAACTTCCAGACTAATGGGTTATCACCTTCACCTCTGCTAAGTCCCATGGTATGAAAAACTATGTCTCTAGTGCTGCCAACTCTTTCATTCTCCTGGGCCCTCCCTTCATCTCTGTCGTCCAGCAGGTCCCTGGCTGCACTCCAAAAGCACTTCCCAGGTCCATGATATCACCTGAGGAACATACATGAGCATGCATCACCAAGAGTCCCCTCATATGCTCCATCTGAAGCTTCTCCAGACACTGAGCATTCATGGCAAACAAATCCCACACGTCGTCAGGTAGTTCTTCTTGGAGCTCAACCGTAATCCTCTTGCCTACATTGTTTTGTGGCTTTTGATTGAGTCCTTGGTACAACCCCATAACTATGCCCTGATATATTTTCTTAGGAAGAATTGAAAAGAAGGCTATGATGATGGATACTTCCTCTTCTGTAAGTCAGCCAAGGTCCTGCCCACCATCACTCCCTCTTCAGTCATGCTATGGCTCCTGTGCTTCACCAGTCCCAATTCAGTGTGCAATGTGCCATTGACCTTGCAGGGCAGCAGCATCTCTGATTCCGGGGGTATAATTGCAGTCTGTCTGGTCATCATTTATAGATGTCCACGGCCCTCAGCGGAACACTCCTTCCTCCTAGCCACATTTCTCATATTGTGAAGTCAAGTAGGTAGTGGTGGGACACTAGGGAGTCCAAGTCCAGGTTGCAGGGGTCCGCAATTTTGGCAGAATACATAGCCAGGGTCTCTTCCTTTCCTCCTAGCCTAATCCTGACATCCACTGGTACTCTAAGCTCAGCACAGTCCCATTCCTGACACAGGTTGTTACAAATTTTGGATTCATCCCACTCCTGACGCAAATTGTGACACAGTCGGATTCGTTCCACTTCTGACACCAATTGTTACAAATGTAGGAGTTCGATCCACTCCTGACACCAATTGTTACAACTGTAGGATTCGTTGATACATTGGGAATGACATGACGACAGGTCAGGTGGTAAATCAAAGGCAGATATACACATCTGGGTTTTATTCCTTTTAAGCAGTTGAGGTACATTTGCAAAACACAAACCTTTCTCTTTCATATTAACTCCCTCCTTCATTCACAACTGCTCGTTCACTGACTAATTGTCACTTACTTTTTGTTTAATTACTTCATCCTTCACTGATTGTTCTCACTGTTTTACTCTCTACCTTTGTCACTGATTTGCTGAACGTTTGCCCGTGGCACTCGTGGCTCATTCTCTCACAGCAAAATCAAAACTTACCCACTTGGCAGCAGGACAGTCATTGGATACTCTCACCACCACCCTTGGCTCCCTCTGTTAGTACAGTCCAGAATACTCCAGCAAAGAACTCACACCTGATGCAACAATGTACATTTTAGATCCTGTAAGAAAATTCACATTCTCCCACACAACAACACACTTAAATCAACATACAACAACAATAATGACAAGAGCGAGTTCCTACCATAAGATAGAACAAAAACAAAACAAATGCTGAAGTCTCCATAATGTTCGTCACATTTCCAAATGCAAACACCAGCGTAAACCTATGACAAAACACACATTTTCTAGAAGGCTCCCCACATCTCCAGACATAAAACACCACCCTAAGCCTACCAGCATAACAATACATTAAGTAAACACAGTACAGTGATACAGAATGCAGGTTGGAAGGTACACAGTGAAAACTAGTCGGAAAAATATAGTTACATCATATATCCCTCAGACTACTTATTGGCTGAACAAAGAATGAAAGAAGTCAACAAAGATGTTCTTTGGATTTTATGGCTGTTCATCTGACACAACCAAGAGAAATATACTTTGTCTGCCAATAAATTAAACATAAGTTCCCATATTTTTAGCCTGTTCTGCTTTTCAATCTTCATTAGAAACTGTAACGGTATGCAGTGCATCAACAAATTTGAAAAGGGTTGGGTATTTGGGTGTTATCCATTCTGACTCTTGACCAGAGTTCACCATCACTGTTAGCATTTTGTGAGAGAATATTTGCCCCTTCATCATTTATGCAGCCTTCATGGATCTGGAGAAAGCATATGACAGGGTGGATAGACAAGGATTGTGGAAAGTATTAAGAATATATGGAGTGGATGGGAAGTTGTTGAAGGCAGTGAAGAGTATGTATGAAAGTGCTAAGGCTGCAGTGCGTGTGGATGGCAAACTGAGTGAGTGTTTCCATTTGAAGGTTGGATTGAAACAAGGATGTGTCATGTCTCCATGGTTGTTCAATCTGTACATGGATGGGGTTATAAAAGAGATACAAGGTCGGCCAGTGGATGTTGGAGAGGCCCTAGTTAGAGAGGGCAGTGTTTGGAAACTCCCCGTACTGTTGTTTGGAGATGATACTGTGTTGTTGAGTGAAGACGAAGGGGAGCTGCAAGGCTTGGTAGATGAGTTTGGGAGAGTGTAAGAAATGGAATCTAAAGGTGAATGTAGAGAAGAGTAAAGTGGTGGTCTTCAAGAGAAGTGAAGCCAGTGAATGTACAGTGAGATTGGATGGGGAGGATATGGAGAATGTGAGTGCATTTAAGTACTTGGGTATTGTGATGAGTAAGGATGGCAGTCTGGAGGGTGAAGTGCTTGAAAGGGTGCAGCAGGGAAGGAAGGTTGCTGGTTCGTTGAAAGCAGTGATAAGAAACAGGGAGGTGAGCATGGAAGTGAAATAGTTGTTACTTGACAGTATTGTGATACCAACTCTAACATAAGGAAGTGAAGCTTGGACCCTGTTGGAAGGACAGAAGTCAAGAGTGAGAGCAGTGGAAATGAGAGAGGGGCATGTGGAGTCATATGGAGAGACAGACTAACAAATGAGGAAGTGAAGGAGCGTTGTGGTGTGGTTGTGGACGTGATAGGAAGCGTTAGGAGAAACACGTTAAGGTGGTTTGGGCATGTGGAGAGGATGGAGAGTGAAAGACTGATGAGGAGAATGTATGTGAGTGAGGTGGAGGGGGCGAGAGGGAGGGGGAGGCCGAGGATGAGATGGAGGGATGGAGTGGAGAGGTACATGAGAGAGGGGGGTGTGAGTTGGGAGCGGGGTAGTGAAATGGCGGAGGACAGAGCGACATGGAGGCAATTTGTTTGTGGCCACCCCGTGCGGGATTGAGGTGTCTGGCAATAGATAGATAGATCATTTAATATCAGCGATATCTACTCATTGTCCAAATCTTGCCCTTCTTCAGCAGTCATTTCAGATATCTTGGCAGGTTTATTTTTTAAATTTAGGCCTGATATTCTATCAAACATTTGTCATTAGGCAAAAGTGGTAATATGTAGGTCTAATGACAATTTTTTTTTTTTTTTTTTACCGTGGTCTGCAAATAAGAAGTTTTCTAAACTTTGGACATTGCGGATTATGCCAAATGATCCATTATGCTAGAATTTATACCAAGGACCAAATCTGAAAGTAGATCATGCTAAGAGCATAAAATTATGCTAAATATGATAACACTGCCCTCTACTGACAAGTATGTGCTTACCTTTATTTCACTGCACCACTGATTCAGAAGTGCTGTTATTAAACCTGCAGATGAGAAAGAAATTTCCTCCTTAGTACTTGGAACTTGGCATAGATAGTTTGTGAGAGTACCCAGCCTGTAGGTTAAGTTCAGTCTCTTGACATTAGACAGTATTGACTCTTGAATGATATAAGAACATTCTGGAGAAGTGCAAATGCCACTCCTGACTTTTGTATTTTATCTTAGAAGCCACCAAATTATTTTATTCAGTATGTAAGACCCCATTTGTAAAAAGTTAAAAATTAGTCTCCGTTAACCCTTGCACTGCACCAGCATCTATTCTCGAAGTCAGTAAAGCATTCTCCATACTTGTGCCTCTTTGCTTCAGACAAGTACATGTATGGCACAACAGCTGCATTCTTCAAGTGCTTCTGCACCTTCTTACTGAAAGAGAATTCGATTTTTGGCCTTACGTAAAACAAACTGGTATAAAACCCATTTTTCCATGTATGTATATTAAATTCTTTGTGTTATCTCATTATGGCAGCTAATGCATTCTTCACCCACATCTTCAGAGATGTGGTTGAGTCAAATGTTGATCAGGGGATCAGTTCTGTTCAGATACAGTCAGGGACAAAAGTTTGCCTACTGTTCTACTGTGTCTGCATCTCTCCTAGAACTCTTAGAACCAGCTACAAGGTGAGGCAGTGTATGCCAAAATCATTCAAAATTTTTTTAAAATGTATTATGAACTGGTAACAGAAAAAAGATTGCGACCTGGAATGTGAGGGGTATGAATGATGAGGTGAAAGAGAGAGAGATTGTACAGGTGCTTGAGAGTGCAAAAGTGGATATATGTGGAATAACTGAAACTAAATGGCGAGGTGAGAGTGAGAGAGAATGGGAATATGGGTGGGGTATATGCGCAGGAGTGGGTGAGAATGAGAGGGCGAAAGAGGGAGTGTGTATTGTTGTGAGCAACAGGTGGAAGGAGAATGTAAGAGAGTATGGATCAGTTGGGTCAAGGATTGTGTGGGTAAGAGTGAAAGTTGGACTACAAATGTGGGCAATTGTGTGCGTGTATGCGCCAACGCAAGATCGTGTAAGTAGAGTGAGAGAAGAGTTTTGGACAAATGTGGAAGCCTGCTTGGAAAAGTTTGAAAGGAATGAGAGAGTGTTTCTGATTGGAGATATGAATGGAAAAGTAGGGAATGAGAAGGTGGATGGAGTGGTTGGTGAGTGGGGTGTGCCTGCAGAGATGGATGAGAATGGCAGTGCTTTAGTGGACATTTGTGCTGGGAGGGGGTTGGTGGTAGTTAATACCTTCTTCAGGCACAAAATGATCCATAGGTATACATGGCGAGTGGTGAGAAGAGAGGACCGGGGAATGAATGAATGGAAGGCAATGATTGACTATGTGTGTGTGGATGAAAGGATGAGAAGATGTATAATGGATGCAAGAGTATATAGAGGTTGGGGGAGTGGACTTTCTGACCACCACTTGGTGGTGGCCAGAATCAGAGTCCAAACAAGATGGAGGAAGAGAAGAAGGGAAAGACAGGAGGAAGTATGTGTTACAAGGTGGGTAGAAAAGTTACAAGAGGATGGAATAAAGGCTGAATATAGAAGGGAAGTGGAGGAGCGATTGGGTAAATATAGATTGGAGCAGATGGGGGACGTGGAGGGTGTGTGCAAGGTATTCACAGAAGAAATCTGTGCAGCATGTGAGGTGGTGTGCAGGGTGAAGAGAAGACGAAAGGGCGTTCAGGGAACAGCATGGTGGACTGAAGAGGTGAGAGAGGCTGTGGCACAAAAGAAGAAAGCATATAATGAGTGGATGAGGAACAGGGGCAACGAAGAAGCTGAGAGACAGACGAGAGAGTTATATGTAGTGAGGAGGAGAGAGGTGAAAAGATTAGTAAGAGAGAGTAAGAAGAGAGTGGATGAGGAGTTTGGAAGGAATTTGAGTGCAAATTGGAGGGAATGTAAGAAAATGTTCTGGAAGGAGGTAAAGAGAGCTAGACAGGGTGCCAACGAAGTCAGTGGGGGTGTGAAAGATAAAAATGGTAGATTACTAGTGGAGAAGGGAGAAAAAGTAAACAGATGGAGAGAACACTTTAATGAACTGTTGAACATAGAGAATGAAAGTAATGCAAGTATAAGTGGCTGGGGAATGGCAGGGAGAAGGAGGGTTGTGAGAAGAGAGGAAGAAATCACCAGGATGGAAGTGGTGGAAGCAATGAAGAAAGTTAAAATGGGGAAAGCTCCAGGAATTGATGGAGTGTGTGGTGAAATGCTGAAGCATGGGGGAGAGATAGTAATAGAATGGATGTGGAAGGTGTGCAGTTTGGCTTGGGAGGAGGGTAGAGTCCCGGAGGATTGGAAGTCAGGTATAATTATTCCTCTGTACAAAGGAAAAGGGGAAAAAGCAGTGTGTGGTAATCATAGGGGCATTTGCCTTCTCAGTGTAATAGGAAAAATATATGGTAGGATACTTATTGACAGAGTTAGGGAAATTACTGAGGAATTAGTTGGAGAAGAACAAGGAGGTTTTAGGAAGGGAAGAGGTTGTGTAGACCAGATATTCATTCTTAGATCCTTAGTGGAAAAGTTTCTAGAGAAGGGCAAGAAGTTGTATGCAGCCTTCATGGATCTGGAGAAAGCATATGACAGGGTGGATAGACAAGGTTTGTGGAAGGTATTAAGAATATATGGAGTGGATGGGAAGTTGTTGAAGGCAGTGAAGAGTATGTATGAGGGTGCTAAGGCTGCAGTGCGTGTGGATGGCAAACTGAGTGAATCTTTCCATTTGAAGGTTGGATTGAAACAAGGATGTGTCATGTCTCCATGGTTGTTCAATCTGTATATGGATGGGGTTATAAAAGAGATACAAGGTCGGGCAGTGGATGTTGGAGTGGCCCTAGTGAGAGAGGGCAGTGTGTGGAAACTCCCTGTACTGTTGTTTGCAGATGGTACTGTGTTGTTGAGTGAAGACGAAGGGGAGCTGCAAGGCTTGGTAGATGAGTTTGGGAGAGTGTGTAAGAAACGGAATCTAAAGGTGAATGTGGGAAGAGTAAAGTGATGGTCTTCGAGAGAAGTGAAGCCAGTGAGTGTACAGTGAGATTGGATGGGAAGGATATGGAGAATATGAGTGAATTTAAGTACTTGGGCAGTGTGATGAGTAAGGATGGTAGTCTGGAGGGTGAAGTGCTCGAAAGGGTACAGCAGGGAAGGAAGGTTGCTGGTTCGTTGAAAGCAGTGATAAGAAACAGGGAGGTGAGCATGGAAGTGAAAAAGTTGTTACATGAGAGTATTGTGATACCAACTCTGACATATGGAAGTGAAGCTTGGACCCTGTTGGAAGGACAGAAGTCAAGAGTGAGAGCAGTGGAAATGAGTTATTTGAGAGGAGCATGTGGAGTCACATGGAGAGACAGACTAACAAATGAGGAAGTGAAGGAGCGTTGTGGTGTGGTTGAGGATGTGATGGGAAGCGTTAGGAGAAACACATTAAGGTGGTTTGGGCATGTGGAGAGGATGGAGAGTGAAAGATTGACAAGGAGAGTGTATGTGAGTGAGGTGGAGGGGCGAGAGGGAGGGGGAGGCCGAGGATGAGATGGAGGGATGGAGTGGAGAGGTATATGAGAGAGGGGGGTGTGAGTTGGGAGCGTGGTAGTGAAATGGCAGGGGACGTAGTGACATGGAGGCGATTTGTTTGTGGCCACCCCGTCCGGGATTGAGGCGTCTGGCAATAGATAGATAGATAGAACAGAAAAAATGGGACATGTGTTGGCCTGACTCAGTCATGGAAATGTACATTTAGGTAAGAGCATAGAGTATGTCCATTATTTTCCTCCATGACATACCATATCAAGGAAAATCAACTCTAGAAAGAAAATTGTACCAATCCTGTCACATCTTAGGAATAATACTCAGCAGAGGAAGATGAGAAGAAGAGGTGAAATAAAGGCAAACTCTTGTCCCCAGGTGTACCACAAGATTCCAGTACATGAGGAAAATGGGTTTTAAGTAAAGGAAAAACCTGTTATTAGTTTCCTCAGCCATATCTTTTCTTATCCCCTACATTCTCATATTTTCCCTTGCCCTTGTCTCAGTATATTCCATCCTAAACCATTCATCTACCTTTTGATCTCTACTAATAGATGTTAAATACAGTATTTGCTGTGTACTGTCCATTCTCTCCTCATGGTTCAGTTAAATGAATTCACCCATTTAACCTCCATGCCTTCTCTTTCTGGTGTTTGTCATACCCTTATATTTTCCTACAGCGATCACGGCCACTGCAAGCTTGATTTTGAGGTTTCGGACTTGTTCATGTTTGGGTGTCCGCTGGCCCTTGTCCTCGTTTATCGTAAGATGCTCGCCCCTGACAAGAACTGTGAGTGAACATCCAGTTTTCTTTATTTGAAACTTAGATATGTACTTTTTATTCTTTTTTCTTATAAAACTAAGCAGTTATTTGTCAACCTTAGCATTTGATAACCACAGTCCCAGTGCAGCAACAGTAAGCTGCCAGTTTTGATATTCCTTTTGCCTTTAAGTCCCTGGTAATTTACATAAAAATTGTCTGTTTAAATTTTATTGTCAATTTCCTCTAATTTTCAGTAACAGTTGTATGGATAAACTGAAATATTTCAGAACACCCCTAACCTATAAGGACTGCCTTTACAGGAATGTGTGTCTGATTCTCCACTGTTCCTCCCTACAGGCAGCATCCAGCGCCCTGCCTGCCACCAAGTGTATAATCTCTTCCACCCGACGGACCCACTGGCAGTCAGAGTGGAACCTCTTTTCTCAGCCCGCTTCTCTCTCCTCCCTCCTGTCACCATCCCTCGCTATGCCAAGTACCCTCTCGGAGATGGCATACCCACACATATGTGTAAGCTGCTGTGGGCTGTACTCAGTTGCTTTGATCATCGAGGATGGTAGTCATTAGAATGTAATGTAATTTATTATCTTTTTAAAAGTATTGGATATTAATAATAGAAATACATTAAATCCTTCACAAGTCGAACTATATGGGGCTCTACCCTGGTTCGAATTACCGAATTTTCCGTCTTACTGAATTTTCACCCCCCAAAACTGCCAAGACAGTACCTATTACTTGTCCTTTCAACACTAAATTGAAGGAGCATATAGCCTATAAATAAATAAGTTATGACAAAAAACAATTTAGTGCATTTAATATGCCTTTAACCCCTTCAGTGCCGGGTGTATTTTCATTTTGTTCTTGCTGCCACCAGATGATTTTATTCAGTGTACGGAGGATCTGTGGAACTGTACGGGGTTGGTACAGCCTTCGTTAACCCCTTCAGTATGTGGGTCCAGTCCTGAGTGCCATAAAATTGGCTGGAGGAAGTGTAAATTAAGTAGAAATAGACGTCACGGTACTGAAGTGGTCAATTGGTAGAAAATCATTCACAGAGGCAGTACAGACCCGTCGGCAGCGTGTGTTGGAGATTCATTTTCACCACCAGATTGCAAAAACAATACTTATTACTTGTCTTTTCAACACTAAAGTAAAGGAGCATATACAGTGTATAAATGAATAAAGAAAAACAAAAAAGGAACAATTCAGTGCACCTAATTTGCCTTTCGTTAGAGGCAGTACAAATCCGTCGGCAGTTTGTTTTGGAGACGGAGGTGGTGGAGGTGGCTGAGTTCACACTTTAATGTAAATTCTAAACAGTACCTAGTATTTATTTCACTATACATTAAGAACTAAACTTAAATGTAGTCACTATAATAGACTGCAATGTAACACTTGCAGTAATAATAGTACTGAACTTTAATCATGATCACTTAACACTAAGTCACACACACACATACTTTTTTTTTTTTTTTTTTTTTTTTTTTTTCTTTCCCTTTTTCTTAGAGTTGTCAGTATCACTTCTTTTATGCTTTGAACCTTCCATGGCAAGGCAGAAGGCAAAGAAAAGGAGAGCACTTCTCAGCACTAGATGACAGTAAGAATGGCACCACCACGTCTCCAAAGGCAAGCAGCAGACTGGCGTCACATGTCCGCCTGGCGCCATTGCTCCCCCTACCTCCTCATTTCGGCCTACTTACATACGTAGTCTCAGCCTGAGTTCGTCTAACTGAAGATTCCATCTTCTAAAAGTTCAACTTATGAAGGGTTTACTGTATATGAGTTTTGAAAAGTACAGTACTGTTACATTATGTGAAATTTCTTGGGGATGATATTGACATTATCAAAGAATGCACAAAGACAGGGTACCAAAGAAGTGTTTGGCTTGTAAGATTAAGGGTACTGCTGAAAGAAGATTCTGTATAGAAAGAAGGAAAAAGAGAAGTGGTGGAGGCAGTAAGAGAAGCAAGCAAGGACACTATGGTCTGGTGGTGATGGCAACATCAAAGAATGTTAGTCTGTACTAGGAAGTTGTGTTTATAATGAGTGACCATATCTAAGTTAGCTGTCAAATGTAGGATATCTTTATACAGTAGCTGAATTGCTGTTTTCCCCAATTGCTTCTACAATTACTTTTCTGTGGCAATTAATCCCCAAATGCTGGGTGAATTTTACCTCCACCTACATCTCAGTACAGGCAATTTTCCCCAAAGAGCTTATTTTCAAACCTTAATATCTCTGAAAGTATAGCAGTTTGAGAAAAAAATTAAAAAAACATATTCCTCATCAACTCCTCTTCTACTTGCGAATGAAAGCATCCCCAGGTCTGTAGGTTCCTTCTTCCTTGCATAAAAAAAAAAAAGAAAAAAAAAAGGTGGTCCAGTTGATGAGTAGGGACGTAAAGAAGATAGGTTACCTGGTACTTTCAATGCGTGAGTCGGGATGTGTCCGACCCGTTGTGCACGGCCCAGACTTCGGGCTCAGCAGCCGCACCCTGGCTAGCGTTTGTAACACTGACTTCCCGGGGAGAGTGGTACTATTGTAACACTTTCCAGCCTCTCCCCATGAAATTTTCCATTTGTAGTAACCAATCTCCCCCATTTTCCCTACCCACAGCAATGGTTATGAATAATCACCTGGTACATGTGGCTCACATATGTGGTTTTCTGGCTGTAATAGCATTGCACTTTGCCTAGGTTGTGTGTGAGAAGGGAAAGAACAGTACTTAACCATTTTTCCCTCACTGTCTTACATCTTTGCATCTTGGAAACACTTTGAGAGGAAATTTCCTTCTTTCCATTTCACTCTTTCCTCAGCTAGCATGCACTGTTGTAATGAATAACTTATTCTAAACCATGAGGTAGATGTTTTTACTATTGGTTAGGCTTTTTGTCACTCTTCTTGGCAAGAGGCTAATGCTTTTCTCACTAATTACATTATACATTACTTATTCTACTGGCACTCTGTACCACATGTACAGATCATATTTCTTATTTTGCACAATAAAACAATGGCAAGAAATAAGCATAAGTACCACCACAAAAAACAGATTTCTTCAGGTGCGCATACGATTTTCTTTCTTAAGTGGTAGGGTAACTAGACATACTGTATTTAGAACCACTTCACATCCACTTTGACTTATGTAATTATAATAAAGCATTTAAAAAAAATACACACACAAACAAACATCACTTTCTTGTCTTTGTCTGCTATTTACAAACATGCTCCCACACGCCCTGTGCTTAAAAATCACATTCACGGTGGTAGAAGAAGAAGTACTGTGGGCAGAGTGCACTCCTGCACTGATGACACTGATTGCCATCTCATTGCATGCAGTGGGCTGACATTTTGTCGTTGAACACACACAATGATGCCTGTACGTCACTCGCCCTGCAGGTGTTCTGCCCAGATTGACGAGATAATGCCTTCCCAGGTACTGTGTGCTGGCCAGCCTATCAGCCGGTGACACCTGTTGCACTTGCCTCATTCCAGTTGCAACCTGAACAGTTCCATAGTTTTCAAGGAGTTGCCGTGCTAGTTCTTTCTCATACCCGCGTCACTTCCGAAAGCAATCAACCACACCAATCTGCATGTCAGATTTATCCACAAGCCGCATGTTGATATTATAATCATTGACTGCGTCTGGTTTCAGCTATGGTTGCCTGGTCCTGTAGTCTGTTTTGCCAGTCTCCTGCATAACCCCATGGTGACCTGTCATGAGGATATTCACCTTTCACTTGTAATGCCAGTGAATAGCCAACATGTTACCACATTTCCAGGTTAACAGGGCACCTTTCTAAGTCTTTTCTGGGGATGATGGAAAATTCCATTATTGGGCACGAACAGTACCACAGGAACTAGTCCCATGTTGCAGCAGATACTGCATCAGTGCCAGGGAAGTGTAATAATTATTGGTGTAAAGAATGTGATTTTGTGGAGGTACCTGTTCATAAGCACATTACCATAGCAGCAGAAATCCCATGAGGATCATTGCTGGGTACGGTATATCCACATCTGTAGCCGAGTACACTATCACGTCTAGCACATATCCAGTCTTGCAATCGCAAAGGACAAAAAACTTTAGGCCAGGGCAGTGTCTTTGGAAGGCACATGCTGAACAAATGCTAAACGGCCTCAAAATAAAACAAGCGGCTAGTCAATAACCACTTTCTGAAATGTCTGGAAAAGGCTGAGAAATTACTCCTTCAGCATGGTAAGAAGTGGCTTTATCTTTCATAACTTGTCATTTGAGGCTGGGCCATAGTTCCTGTTGAAGTGTAGGAACTTGGGAATGGCCAAGTACAGGTTGACATTAAAAAATCTGGCAACCTCCGGACCTGAGGAGAGCTGGATTTTCAAAAATGCCGGATTTTTTATGGTTATATATGCTGTATATATTTAACAGAAAATTACTACCTGTACAGTCCTTTAAAGAAAGAAAATTCAACACTAAATGAAAAGCAAATGAAATTTTAATGTTCACCAACTAAATAAAATAGTTCTACAGAATTTTAATGTCGTATGTTCCACAAATGGTTCGGACAGACATGCCGCTATTAAGTTTTTTTTAGCATTCCACTTTCTCTGCGATCGACAATGCACGATGTTTACGTATTACGCCACCTCTTTTCTTTGCTGAATCCATAATGGGGATATACAGCAGCAAATAAATAATAAAATGAGAAGGAATGAGCAGGAATGCCTGTTAGCAGGTGCAAGCAAGACCCAACAGCTGATTCTGGAGTACAGCGCCATCAAAACATAAACGGCGCCTCCAGAAAACAGTGGCGCGCCAACACAGTAAATTTCAAAATGCGCTTCAAAATCCATGCCGGAAATCTGAAGGAACCGGATTTTCGATGGCCGGATATTTTAATGTCAACCTGTACCTTTCCTGGGCCATATACAGTACTCCCTCTGTTATCCAATGTAGTAGAGCCAAAGGCATATCTGGGTAGTGGCAATGTCCGGATACTGAACAATATCCCCCCTACTGTATCCAGACCCTACCTATACCCATCCTCTGACCTATACCTAACTTATTTGTACAGTACCTCTGCTTACTTTAGCAGTGTTTTTCAGACATTCAGACATACTTAGACATCAAAACACACATAGGAATATCCAAAGTAATTCAAAACACCAAGGAAACCATGATAAAAAAAATCATTGAAAGCAAAAAACACCGTACCTATACACTACTGTACGTACAGCACCCCTCCTAATTTTGGCACTGTTTTCAGGTCAGTCTGCCATATTTTGACATCAAAACACACAAAGGAATATCCAAAGTAATGCTAAACATGAAGAAACCCATTAAGAAAAAAATGAAAACCAAAAGAACACCCTACTTATACACTACTGTATGTACAGTACCTCTCCTAATTTAGACACTGTTTTCAGGTCAACCTGCCATATTTAAACATCAAAACACACATAGGAATATCCAAAGTAATGCTAAACACCAAGAGAACCATAAAAAAAAAAACACTGAAAACCAAAAAACACCATTCCTTTATGCTACCCTTCCTAATTTTGGCACTGTTTTCAGGTCAGACTGCCATATGTAGACATAAAAGCACACATGCAGTAGAAATATTGAAAGTAATACTAAACACCAAGAAAACCATATAAAAAAGAAATATTGAAAACCAAAAAACACCCTACCAATACACTACTGTATGTACAGTACCCCTCCTAATTTTGGCACTGTTTTCAGATCAGTCTGCCATATTCAGACATGAAAACACACATAGGAATATCCAAAGTAATGCTAAACACCAAGAAAACCATGAAAAAAAAAAATGAAAACCAAAAAACACCCTACCTATACACAACTGTATGTACAGTACCCCTCCTAATTTTGGCACTGTTTTCAGGTCAGTTTGCCATATTTAGACATCAGAACACACATAGGATTATCCATATTAATGCTAAACACCAAGGAAGCATTGCATAAACAACAAACACCCCCAGACAAACCTCAGGACTGTTGGAAAATTAGTTGACTGACACCAGTGATAAGTGCACCATGACCAAATATACCACCAAAAATTGGTTAAATTGGTATAAATGGTATACCATCATCTTTGCTGGTGTTTGTCCTATAAGATAAGCTGATAAAAACACTGAAAACTGAGGAGTAAAAGTGCAGAAATGCAGTGAGAATAAATAGTGTTCAAGAGTTAAACTTACCTCTATATAACTTCCCACCATCCTGTTGCAAAAATTTTGCCAGTACCTTCCAAGAGTTAAGCTTATGTCTAGATGCAGTATTTCATGAGCTTTCTAGTGGTCACTTCGGAATTTTGATGCAACCAATATTATTTGAATGAATCACAAAAAAATTTAAAAACTCATGAGTCAGTGCTATCAGCACGAAGGAGGGGAGAGACTGAGGGAGTGAGGAGGGAGCTGGAGGGGTATGGAGGAGGGACGGGAGGGAGGGAGAAGCGAGGCTGTGGGGAGGATTTTTACCCCTCTGTCACGAGGTGGACAGGTGTTTTTACTGTATGCTTACTTGTGGCTTGTGGTCTGTTAGACCCGTGGTGGCCATTCGGAAGCAAAACTCCTGGTGACCGGGCAACTTTGGCCATTTGGTAGAGGGGTGGACGGCTACCGTCATCGAACACGTACTTGTGGCTTGTGGTCTGTGTTCGATGATTGGTGGCAGTTGGGAAAGACTTATCCCGGTGGTCATGCGACTTTGGACATTTGGTGGGGATGCCTATGGATGTTTTGACATTGCTCGTGGGTTACATTCATATTACTCGGGTGCTGGAGGTTCGTTGGAAGTGATCGGACCAGCGAGCGACTTTGACCATCCAGTACAGGGGCGGACAGACATTTAGCTCTGCTTGTGCGTTACAGCTTATTTCCTGCTCACGGCTCGAGCCCAGTGGCCACGATACCGAATGTTTGAACATGTCGGCTGGCCGGCAGACGTTCTCGGGGACTTTACATCCAGATAATAGCAAGTAAATTCGGATAATGGTTTAATAGAGCCAAGGTCCAGTATCTGGATAATGAACAGGTCTGAATACTGAACGTCCAGATAAATGAGAGATTACTGTATTTACCAAAGACAGGTGTGTGTAAGATTTTTCCCACAGACCAATAATCATGAATGACATTCTTTACATTTGCCATTATCGTCGTCAGTGCAAGCCACACATACATTTCCCCCATCTCCACTATCATCCATTGTTTCATTTTTCTACCCTGAGACAGGGATACATCAGGTCACTGAACAGATATAGCCTGTTGCAAAATCAAGTGCGGCTATTGCTGCCACCCAGCATTCCCGATCCACAAACTTTGTGTTGGATATAACCATCACCTGGCGCCTAGGGGTTAAGTTGTTGGTTATACAGCAAGCTTCATTTTCCCTACATAGTGAGCTTTCAGGCATTCCTGACCATCAGCTACTATCCAGGCATGGTACCAAGAAGCATGAGATCGTGGATGTAAAGAATGGTGGTTGAACACATACTGTATTGTCGTTTAATAATTGATCACAGATCCCCTACTGTCAGGTCTGGTATTTCAGATGGTTTATGTACAGTGATCCCTTGGTTATTGCATATAATTGGTACCGTGCCTAGAGCATGATAAAAAAAATGCAGAACCTGAGGGATTTATCCAAATTGTGCAGGACACCCCACTTGTAAATTAAAATTTTCACTTACAACAGTTTAGACCCAGTAAATACATACATACTGTTATGGCAAGTATCCAGAACACACAAAGGCATGGTAAGGTTAATAGAAAATGATGAAAAGGGCACAATAAGGGAGAAGCACATACCATAGAGACTTGAGAAGGGCTATAGGTAGAGATTCTGATGCTAGGAGATGGAAAGTTAGTGGTCTTCACCACCAGGGATTAACTCCTCGAGTAGGGACTCTCTTGTAATCCCTTAAAGCCATCAGAAACCACAGATTTTGCTCTGTCATTGTAGACAGAAACCAGCTTAGGTGCATGATAATGAATCCCCCCTCCCCTCCAGGAACGGATGGAATGCAGATTTTCATCTAGCAGTGATAATGAAAACTGCAATAACTAGGTGCACAATAACCAAAGGATCACTGTATAAGCTGCTGGGCATAGAATCAGTAGCCTGGTAGAGTTTTGTTTTAATATACAATAAAGCCCCAAGTTTCACGCCTAATTGGTTCTGTGAAAAGTACCCCGAACCATGAAACGGCTAAAGTTGGGACACTGATCCTATGGGAAATAGGCTAATTGGTTCCAGGTCCCATGCCAGCTCCCCTTAAAACCCATTTATGCAATGTAAAACTTACTGATCACACCTGAAAAGACTTTAGTATTAATACAAAGTACATAATAGGCAAGGAAACTCACTTGAAAGGCTGGAGTGAGGTGCTTAATGGAAGGGATGGGGGTGTAACTTCTGAGGCAAGTGGTGAAGCTACTGTGCCTTGTCACCTCTGGCACCTCCATCTCCTCTTCCTCTGCTGCCTCCTCCTCTCCACGCAACACATCCATCGTGTGCTGCATCTCTTCTGCAGCAGTGACAGTAGACAAGTGACGATTGCTTTCCATACACACAGTTTGTTTACATTTTCTCACCACTAATGGAGGGGGTTTTGCACGAAACCTGGTGTTTGGGAATATTTGCCGGCCACCACTAACCATGATACCACCAATGAAGATGTCGCCAAACTTGGGGCTTTACTGTACTAGATTCCCCAATAATGGTACAATAGTTGGTCTTCATGCATCTCTGATCCCTCCCTATGTAGAAAGATTTTTTTTTTTTTTTTTGACATTGAAAGACAAATATATGTTCTTAATATACAGTTGTGTTGTTTAACATTCTGTGTAACATGTTTTCCTCCTAACCATCATTTATTTTCTGTCTCTTTGCTGTATACAGTACATTTGATATTTGCAGTGGAATGCATCCAAAGCAATGGGAATGTGTTTATGGGTGGTGCAGGGAGTGGCAGTGGTGGGTCCCCCTCTCTGGCTGGACACTCTCGCAGAATGTCCGATGCATCCATCCTCTCCACGATGTCCGGCATGGGTGACACGGTCCCACCCGCCACCATCAGTGTCTGTATGTCAAACTCTTGTGTTTTTGTATTAGGCTGTGTGTTGTGGAAAGTTTAATCTTTTGCTGTGATGATTTTTTGTATCTGTGTAAGAGACGCAGTATTGTTTAACTCAACAAAGACTTTCATCCAGGCAGTTATTTATCTCATGGAAGGTCTTTTTCATCATCATCATCATCATCATCATCATCATCATCATCATCTGGACCTCCTTTCCACCCTTGGTCAGGGTGAGGATTAGCAATGTCCGGACAGAGTTTGCCTAATTCAAAGCTCCACGCTTCCATTCACTCCTCATTCAAGCCCTCGAAATCTTGGCTTCATCTGATAGGCCAAAAATATTTCACCATGTTCTGTAGCTTCACATATACCTATCTGATAAGGCCAATTCGACCGATGTCACGTTAAAAAGGGATGTCAGATCCCAGGTCATGAACTACTCCACACAAAATTCATCCAACCAGCTCGATTTCTTGTCAGTCCCTTAGTCTCACCAAGTTCAATACCCTCTGATCATCACACACTCATCCACCATGTCCCTCCACCTTCTTCTTGGCCTACCTCACCTCCTGCCTCCTTCAGATTTGCTCAGACATACCTTTTTCACCACTTTGTTGTCTTCCATTCTCTTCACATGACCATACCAACTCAGTACACTCTCTTCGATTTTGTTGTCCACAGACTTTCTCACTCCGCATCTTTCATGAGTCACATTATTCCATATCCTATCCTCTCTCTGTACTCCACATACATTCCTCAGCAGTCCCATCTCCATTGCTCTTACTCTTGACTTTTCATATTCATGCCACACCATAGTCTTACATCCTTATGTTAAAGCTGGCACTAACACTCCTTCATGGCAGCCTTGCACAGCTGTAACACTTAAGCCTCTGTTTCTTATCAAGGCTTTCATAGCACCAGCTACTTTCCTTCTTTGTGTCACTCTACTTTCCACTTCTTTTGCACATTTTCCTCTCTTTTCTATCACTGTGCCCAGGTATTTGAACTCTCTCTCACCAATTCCAGTCTCTTTCCATTCGCTGTAACATCACACTGGGAATCAACTTCTCTCTCAATAACCATCACTTTACTCTTTTCTACATTTACTCTCAAGGCACGACATTCACAGAGATTAGCAAAACTCTGCTCCAGCCTACCAGGCTCTTGTCTGGTATTTGCAAGTACCACTGCATCATCAGCATACAACAAATCTGAGGTATTCCATCCATCACCATTCATTACCAATGCCATCCCCCTCTCCATTACACGTGTTTTTACTTCTCTTATCACTCCATCTCTGTAGATATTATATAGGCATCAGTATATATCTCATAAACATAATGTACAGGATGTAGTGTCTGCTGCAAAATGTACACAGCTTGTCAACTAGGAATGTCAATTCACATAATGTCTGTCCACAATCTTGTCCCAGACCATCAAGAATCCTTAACATATGATGTATTTCAAACATCTTCGTAGTCCATACGACCAAGAATTTTATGACGTATTCAAACACGTGGAAGTCCACATGAACAGGATATCTATCAGACACTACTGCCTTACCAAACATCCTCTCCAAGCTGTATATAATGTTGGAGTCCATAATCGACTTTCCCATCTCCCTGCAAGTACCTATTACCACGCTATCTAGATTGGTGACAGTGGTGAACTACGATGAACCACGCTATTGGCAAGGGGTAAAAACAAACCAAGTGCGATAAATACGTCATCGAGATTGGTGGCAAGCGGTAAACTACGACAAACTACGCCTTATGAGTTTATACAATGCTCATCAATATTAGTTTATACATTCATCGATATATATGCAGCAGACACCACATCCTGTACATTGTGTTTATGAGATATATACTAATGCCTATTTAATATCTACACATCCACATGTATGTTGAACAACCATAGGGGCATCACACAACCTTATCACATGCCCACATTGATCATGAACCAGTCACTTTGATGCCCATTTACCCTTACACATGCCTCATGACCATCGTAAAAACTCTTCAGGGCACCTAGCCACTTACCATCTACACTGTATATGCGCAGAACCTTCCACAATCCTCCTCTGTTTACTTTGTCGTATGCTTTTTCCAGATCTGTAAATACCATAAACACCTTATAGTCCTTCTCACAAGCCATTTCCACTATATATCTCATTGCAAACATTTGATTCACACATCCTCTGCCACTCCTAAAGCCACCCTGTTCGTCACTTACGAGGATTTCTGATGTTACTTTCTCTGTAATAATTCTTCAGTATACCTTCCCTACCACACTCAATAAACTTGTGCCACGATAATTCTTGCACTCACTTTGCTCACCTTTATTTTTGTATAAGGGTACAATCACTGCCTCTTTCCACTTTACTGGCACAGTTTCACTCATCCATACCTTCTTGCATATCTCCAGCAAGCACTTCATTTCACTCTCTCCACTACGCTTAACCATCACTGCATTCACCTCATCAACCCCAGCTACTTTCTCATTTTTCAGCCACTTCACAGCGTTCTTCACCCCTGCAAGTGCCACGTTTCCTGGCACTGAGTCCTTCTCTGTACATTCCCAAAACCAGTCATGTTAAGAGTCGCTTTGCTCTCACCATTCCCGTTCATCAGACTTTCAAAATATTTTTTCCACCTGGTCCTTACTTCATCCCCAGTGGTTAATAATCTATACATTTCATACATTTTTATATAGTTCAGGAAGCCCTTTCTCTTTTGCAAGCACTTTTATTTAGTTCTAGAAAAGACTGTTTAAAAGACATTATGATGTACAGTAGTTCAAAAGATTTCATTTTTAAGGCAGTTTTATTAGTTCAAGATGGACTTTTTTTTCCAATTTTATGTAGTTCGTCTATAACCTTTCATTTTACAGGCAGTTTTATTTAGTTCCAGAAAGACATTTTTTTAAGGAAATTTTATTTAGCTGAAGGAAGACTTCTTTTTTATGGGGGCTCATTTATTTAGCTTAGAGAAAACCTCTCTTACATACATACATACATCATCTAATCCAGTGTTGTCCCATGAGGGACATAGGAACCCGGGACTAGGTAAGCTGGTCCTGCCATTAAGATGAGAGTGACCAGCCTCACACATCCCTGAGTGGCATTACGTGAGCAGTAAACCCCAATCACCCCTTGGATATAAACTGACAGGCTTAATCCAATTGGAGTGCCATAATTACCCACTAAACCACCAGGCACCATAGTTTGGTTATATGTTTACCACCCAGTGTAATAAGTGTTTCCTGGTGTACAGGAAACCATTTGCTTGTCACTCAGTGTAGAGTCACCCATATACAGAAGGAAGAGAAAGGAGAGAAGGACATAAGAGGAAGGAAGGAAGAGACGAAAGGGCAACCACCCGAGAGCTGCACTACATCGAGTGAGTGGATGGTGAGTGCCCTCACCTACCACAGTGATGCCAATAGAAGCCACTTCATTATGATGGCATTTTGTGTGTGTGTGCATGTAATTCACTGAGTCAGTCAGGATCCCGTGATGGATGTGTGATCATCTGCTTTTATCCTCCCAGAAGGGAGCTGAGAGCTCACATAGTCCAATCTGAGGG
>JAGKTI010002572.1:0-11530 GCA_018397915.1 Birgus latro | reverse complement strand
TTCTTTGTATTCTCTCAATCTTGGTTATATCTTACTTTTGTGTGTGTGTGTGTGTGTGTGTGTGTGTGTGTGTGTTCTTACCTAATTGTATCTTTACAGGAATGAGTCTAGCTTGTATTGTCCCGTGTCTTAAACCATTTTTATCATACATCTTAAAAATATGAATCGTTTTGACACAACTATTTCATTCGTTAGTGCATTCCACTGGTCAATTGCCCTATTTGGGAAACTAAATTTCCTTACGTCTTTATCACGTCTCTTTTTATGCAGTTTTTTGCAGTGTCCTCTTGCTGATACTTCCCCATAGGTTATATATTCATTTATGTCTATTTTCTCTTTTCCTGATATGCATTTATATAGCATAATCATATCTCCTCTTTTTCTTCTCTCCTGTAGTGTTGGAAGATTCAGTTTTTCTAATCTTTCTTCATAGCTTAGATCCCTTAAGCTTGGTACCCATCTTGTAGCAGCCCTTTGAACTTTTTCAATCTTATCTACGTGTTTCTTGAGATGAGGAATTAATGTATGTGAATGCCATTCTCATATTTGCAAGCAGTGTATACATGTTCCGTACCTTCTCATTTATGTGGTCTGCCGGAGTTAGTCTGTTGTTGATAATCACACCTAAGTCCTTCTCTCTTTCTGATGTGTGTAGGGTTTTACTTCCTAATTTATAATCTCAATCTGGTCTTTTCCCACTTTTACCAAACTTGATTACATGACACTTGTCCACATTGAATTCCATTTGCCGTGCATTACTCCATTCATGAAGTTTATTTAATTCTTCTTGTAGCTCTTTACAAGAGTCTATGTTAGTAATGGTCCTTTGTATTTTTGCATCATTGGCAAACATATGTAAATAGCTTTCATTTCCAGTATTATTATGTGTCATTTATATACACTAAAAACATAATTGGTGCCAGCACTGAGCCCTGTGGAAGTCCGCTAGTCACTTCCCTCCATGATGCGTAATTTCCCCTTAGTACTGTTTTCCTTTCCCTTTTTCTGAGAAAATTTTGTATCCAACAGTACAGTTTGCCTCGAATTCTTCCTTGATGGTACAGTTTCCATAAAAGTCTTTGGTGTGATACTGTCAAAATGCTTTCTTGAAATCTAGATAGATACTGTCCACCCATCCTTCTCTTTTCTGTAATGTTTCTGCAACTCTTTCATGGTAGCTTAATAAATTAGTAACACGTGATTTTCCCTTTCTGAAACCGAATTGCCTTTCTTTTATCATATTGTGTTCTTCTAGATGGTTTACCCAAACTTTTCTTATTAGCTTTTCCAGTATCTTACAACACTGGTTAGTGATACTGGTCAGTAGATGAGTGGATTTTGTCTATTCCCTTTCTTGAATAAGGGGACAATGTTTGCTTTCTTCCAAATATCTGGTACTTTACCTTGACGCAAGGATTCCTTGAATATTAACGATAATGGTCTACTTAATTCCTTTGTACATTCATGTAGCACCCAACATGAAATTTCATCTGGAGCATTTGCTTTTCCTTTGTCTAATTTACTTAACTCTTCCCGTATTTCTTTTTCTGATATTTGTGTATCTGGTAATATGTTTGGGCATGCTTGTTCCATATCATCCCTCTCAGAATTATTTTCTTTGTAAAAATTGATTGGAAATTCTTATTTAGTACTTTGCAAATATCTTTCTCTTGTGTATGTAAGATCCCTTCATCTGTAATGGATTGTATTTTATCTTTTACTTTGGTTTTGCTTCGGATGTAGCTGTAAAATAGCTTCAGTTGATCACTACTTCAGTTAATAATGTCCTCCTCAAACTGTTTTGGGGCTTCTCTCCTTATTCTTGTGTATTCATTTCTTGCCTGTTTATAGTTGTTATATGCCCTCTCACTATTGTGTCTTCTGTATTTATTCCACAACGTCTTTTTTCTTTTGATTTTTTGCATTCTTTATTAAACCATTTGTTTATTTTCATTTCTGTTTCTATGTGCTGAGGGATGTAATTTTGGACTCCTGTTTCATAAAGTTCACAGAATTTTCTGTATATTACATTTAAATCTTGTCCTCTGAACTCTTTTTCCCAATTTATTTCTAAGAAGTCTTTCATTTGGTCATGATAATTGCCCTTTTTGTAGGTAAAGCTCTTTTTGCAACTTTCATTACTGATAACTGTGTCATATGCATTGCTGAAGTTGCAGTTTAACCCGTCCAGTCCCGACCGTTTTTTTACCCAGACAACCCCCAGGTTCCGATTACTCCCAAGGATATTGTATACTTGGAAGAGCCCCGGAGATAATTATAGAAATCAAATAGATTATATAACAATAAATAAAAGATACAGAAACTCAATTATAAATTGTAAAACATGTCCAGGTGCTGATTGTGACAGTGACCATAACCCTGTCGTAGCAGTGGTAAGATTAAGATTAAAGAACATGCAGAGGAGAAGAAGAGAACCAAAAATGAATCTAAAAGAACTGAGGAAAGAAGACATAAGAGAACGACATAGCATTGCAGTCCACAATAGATATGAAGCACTTGCAGATGAGTGTGACATGAATGATATGGAAAACGAGTGGAAATGTTTACAAAGAGCATATGTGGAACTAGCTGAGGAAATAATACCAAGGAAAGTAAGACGAGCAAGACAAGAGTGGATGACGGAAGACATACTTGAGTTGATGGAAGAAAGAAGAAAGTTTAAACATAGTAATGCAGTAAGATACAGAGAACTAAACATAGAAGTCAAAAGAAGAAGTTCTGCTGCAAAAAAAAATTGGATAAACGAACAGTGTGATGAGATTGAAGATTTGGCAAATAGGGATACACAGATGATGTATGAAAGAGTGAAAAAACTTACTGGAAGAGGAAGGTTACATACAGGTGAAGCAATAATGAAGAAGAATGGTGAGATAGCAATGGAAAAGGAGGAAGTACTCGATAGATGGAAGGAGTATATCGAAGAATTGTTCAGGGATGATAGAGCTGAGCAGTTAGAGCTTGATGTAGAAATGATTGGCCCTGCTATTGGTAAGGATGAAGTAGAAAAAGCAATTAGAAAAATGAAGGCAGGAAAGGCAGTTGGAGAAGATGGTGTGGCAGTGGAGATGTTGCATGCTCTGGGCAGGTTTAGTATTAGAAAAATAACCAGCATTGCAAATAAGATATACAATAGTGGAGAACTTAGTGACAACATGTGTAAGTCAATATTTTTAACTATACCGAAGAAACCAGGAGCTCTAGAGTGCAATAAACATAGAACTATAAGTATAATAAGTCAAATAGTTAAAGTAATATTAAGGATTGTGCTAGAGAGAATCAGAGCAAAGATAAAGAATGAGATAGCACAAGAACAGTATGGTTTTATTGAAGGAAAAGGAACAAGAAACGCTGTATTTATACTAAGGATGTTAAGTGAGAGAAGTATAGAGATGCAGAAAGATACGTATTTGTGTTTTATAGATTATGAGAAAGCATTTGACCAAGTCACACATGAAGATTTAATTGATATATTGAAAAGTATTGGAGTAGATGGAAAAGACTTAAGAATGATATACAAGCTATACTGGAATCAGAAAGCGGCAGTAAGAGTGGGAGCAGATCAAAGTGATTGGATAGAGATAAGAAGAGGAGTAAGACAGGGGTGCGTTCTATCTCCAGATCTGTTCTCCCTGTACAGCGAGATGATAATGAGATCAGCTGAAGGATGAGAAGAATTTAATATTGGAGGACGAAATATAAATAATATAAGATAAGCAGATGATACGGTACTTCTTGCTGACACTCAGGAGAAACTTCAAGATATTTTGACAGTGGTGAAGGTAACGAGTGAAGAAAAAGGTCTGACAATTAATGTGGATAAAAAGGAAGTGATGGTAGTTAGCAAGAAGGCACAAGTCCCTCAGTGCAGTGTAAGAGTGAATGATAAGATGATTATGCAGGTGAGAAGATTCTGCTACTTGGGAAGCTACATTACAGAAGATGGTAGATGTAACGAAGAAATTAAAAGAAGAATATTTGAAGCGAAGAAGGCATTTCAGAAGATGAGAAATATACTAAGTAACAGACACCTTTCAATACAAACAAGAAGAAGAGCAGTTAAAACTTATGTCTGGTCTGTGTTGTTATATGGATGTGAATCTTGGACTACAGTAAAACCTCGATATAATGGACTTCAGTAGACCGGAAATCGCTTTTATCGGACTCGAGGAGCTACCGGACTAAACCCCTATATATCGGAAAAAGTCCGATAGAGCCAGAAAGCAGTCCGGACTGCCTGACAACTTCAGCTATGTTCACCACAATAAGACAAGTAAAAGACATGTTTTTCAGTGCACAGTACAGTATTATTATACCATTTGATTAATGTAGTGAAGGTATAACACAGTACAATACTGCAATGGTGATGAAAACTACCGATGCAATCCGGACTAATGTCTGATATATCGGAAAAAGTCCGGATTAGCAGGGGTAAGTCCGGATGTCGCTTTTATCGGAAAATCGCATATTTCGGACTGGCCTGAGCCCCAATTAGTCCGTTATAGTGAGGTCTTACTGTATTAGTAAAATGATGGAGATAGGGAAGCTTTTGAAATGTGGTGCTGGCGAAGGCTTTTGAAAATTTCTTGGACAGAGAGAATATCAAATGAAGAAGTGTTAAGGAGAATGGATGTCAGAAGAGAATTACTGGCACACATGAAAGGAAGACAGATGAGATTTTTAAGACATGTTATGAGAAGAGGAAAGATAGAGAACCTGAGTTTAATGGGAAGAGTCCCAGGTAGTAGAGCAAGAGGCAGGCAAAGAGAGAAGTATATGGATGGAATAGTAAGAACAGCGAGGGGAGGATACACGGCTGGACAACTGCTGTAAATGACAGAAGATAGAGAGGTGTGGCATTCCATGGTCGCCAACGTCTGCAGGGGCACGGCACTTCGGTAAGTAAGGTACCCCCAGGTCCCGTCCGATTTTCGACTCTGCTTTTTGGCTGAAACCTTCGCTCTTGGTGAGAAACATCGAAAATTCATAGTGAAATAGCGATCCTGAGGTAAAAAAATGTTGATACAGGTGTCATTCAACCTTATGTTTTCCTTCTTTTTCAGGGTACCTATCTAAAGAAAACAAACTATGGAAGGGTTAACTAATTCAGGCCACTTTAAATTACGTATTTATTTCATTTATTTGGCACGAATTTATGTGTAGTAAAAGTCTATATTGGTTTTCACACAATAATATAGGGGTTTATAAGCATTGTTCACTTACCCAAAACCCCAGTATATGGCACCTTTCTTTACGACATTACCACCTCATCACTTCTGTTTGTTTCTACCTCTAGCTTCTTTGTTTCTTTGTCCTCCACCTCAGGAATCACTTTCACCGTGAATTTTGTCATTGGAGAGACCATGGGGAAACATACCTTTGACTGGCTAGGTTACTGCTAATAGGTGAATTGCCCAGTGTGGAGGGGAGGGGGGGAAAAGGGGGGTTAGGTGGGGCCAGGCAGTATCCCTGCTTGACAGCAGGTAGAGGAAGGTCTCCCACATATGCTTACCAAAAATCACTCGCAAATTGCATGACATACGATGCATGTCGTTGGGTCTGTCTGCGGAAGAAAGTAGCGACGTGCATCGTACGTCATTGGGACTCGGCGGGTTAATACTGCATGGTCGCTTTTGCCGAATGGAGGGTGATACATAATACTGTCAATATCATTTTGTTGACTAGTAAATATAAGATCTAGTAATGATGGTACATCAAGTCCTCTTTTTCTGGTGCTTTCTTTAGGTGTGGAGACTGTAGCACCAGTTGAGCAGGGCAGTACTCCCAAGGAGGATGGAAAGCTGATGACAGGGAGAGCTGGAGCTCCCGTTTCATCAGCCCTCAGGACTTGTTCCTGACCATCCTCCTTTGCTGAACTTTTTCAGTGTCTCAGTTACACAGAGAGTAGACTAGCATGCTCTCCAATACAAGTTTCTCTAACTGTCACCACCAAACTACATACACGCTACACACTACACTTCCTTTTCAAAATTATCTTCGAAAATGGCGCACAAAAATCATGCCTTGGAGTCCCCAGGGGGGGAGACCATAAATGCCCCCACCATCCACCCCTTTCCCGGTGACGACTCAAAGAGCTGCCTGGAACCACTGTCTGACTCACTCCTTCTTCATTTCTGTAACATTCGTGGCCTTTCCTCTAACTTTCACGCTGTTGAGCACCACCTCTTCTCCCCTAAACCTAACCTTCTCTTTCTCACTGAGACTCAGCTGTCTGAGGCAACTGACAGCAAACCCTTTTCTGTATCCTCCTACTTTCTCTATTCTCGTTTCAAAGCCAAAGGTGGCTGTTCCGTATATGTACGCAACGATCTGTCTTGCTCTCGTGTTCCTGAACTTGATTCTTCTGAATTCTCTACTCTCTGGCTTCGGCTTTCCTGTCGTTCTCTGACTAAATATATCTGTGCTGTTTACATATCTCCTAATTCTACTGACTATCAAAAATTCTTTGACTATCTTACTTCTACGATGGAACACATTCTATCCATTTCTCCTTTCTCAGAAATCTCCATTCTAGGAGATTTCAATGTTCACCACCACCTTTGGCTCTCTTCTCCTTTCACTGATCCACCTGGTGAACAAGCCTACATCTTTTCTATCCTTAATGACCTAGAGCAGCTTGTACAGCACCCTACCCGTATCCCTGACCGCCTTGGAGAGAGTTCCAACATACTTGACCTTTTCCTAACAACTAATCCTTCTGCTTACACTGTTCATCTTTTCTCTCCATTGGGCTCCTCCGGTCATAATCTTATTACCTTAACATGTCCAATCGCTCCAGTACGGCCTGTGGACCCTCCAAGGAAACGCCGCCTGTGGCACTTTGGAGCTGCAGATTGGGAGGCCTTCAGGCAGTACTTCTTTGATTTTCCATGGAATGATTATTGCTTCCTTGGCCGGGAGCCATCTGAGTGTGCCTTGCGCGTTACGGAGGTTATTCTCTCGGGCATGGAAGCATACATTCCTTTTTCATATCCTCTGACTAATGCAAGAAAGCCTTGGTTTAATCACGCTTGTTCTAATGCTGTCCGCAACAAGGAGAGGGCCTATAAGAGGTACCGGAGCCAACCCACCCCTGAATCACACCTTTTATATATTTCTGCCCGTAATCGTGCTAAGTCTGTTCTTCGCTCTGCTAAAAACAATTTCATCCGTGCTAAATGTTCCCAACTCTCCAACTCGAATTCTTCTCGCTCCTTCTGGCACCTTGCCAAAAACCTTTCTAACAACTTTACCTCATCATCCTTCCCTCCTCTTTTCTACTCTGATGGCTCTGTAGCTATTTCTTCTACCGATAAAGCAGATCTCTTCGCTCAGACTTTCTCCTGCAATTCCACCTTAGACGATTCCGGTGCTATTCCTCCATCACTTCCCCCCTCTGACTTCCTCTTGTCTGACATTAAAATTTCTTCAGCTGATGTGTTTTCTGCCATCACTGGCCTCAATACTAAAAAGGCATATGGTCCTGATGGAGTCCCTCCTGTTGTCCTCAAAAACTGTGCTTCTGTGCTTACACCCTGCCTAGGTAAACTCTTTCGCCTTTGTCTCTCAACTTGTACCTTTCCTTCTTGCTGGAAGTTTGGTCTCATTCAGCCAGTCCCAGAGAAGGGTGACCATTCCCAACCCTCTAACTATCGTCCAATTGCTTTAACATCCTGTGTCTCCAAAGTTTTCAAGTAAATTCTTAACAGAAAAATTTTAAACCATTTTTCCTGTCCCTGTCACAACCTTCTTTCTGATCGTTAGTATGGGTTCCGTCAGGGACGCTCCACTGGCGATCTTCTCACCTACCTTTCAGACTCTTGGTCATCCTCCTTTCGGAACTTTGGCGAAAGCTTTGTCATTGCACTTGACATCTCAAAGGCTTTCGATCGAGTCTGGCATAAATCTTTAATTTCCAAACTGCCCTCCTACGGTTTCTAGCCTTCTATTTGTGCCTTCATCTCTAGCTTCCTTTCTGGTCGTTCTATAGCCGCTGTTGTAGACGGCCATCGTTCCTCTCCTACACCTATCAACAGTGGTGTTCCTCAGGGCTCTGTCCTATCACCTACTCTCTTCCTTTTATTCATCAGTGACCTTCTAAGCTGTACATCTAACCCTATCCACTCATATGCTGATGATTCCACCCTTCACCTTTCCATTCGGTTCCTGCAACGTCCATCTCAGCAGTTACTTCAACAAAAAAGGGATGAGGCTATGGCACACCTAATGTCTGATTTGGCTTGTATCTCTGACTGGGGTAAAAATAATCTTGTTATTTTTAATGCATCAAAGACTCAGTTCTTACACTTATCAACCCGACAAAATCTTCCTCAGGATTACCCACTAATGTTTAATAATGAACAGTTATGTCCTGCATCATCCTTGAACATGCTTGGGGTTTCGTTCTCTCGGGATTTGTCTTGGAAAGGACATATTACATCTCTTGTGAAATCTACTTCCAAGAGATTAGGTGTGCTAAGCCGATTCCGAACTTTCTTTACCCCTGCACAGTTGTTGACCTTGTACACGGGTTTTATTCACCCATGTATGGAGTACAACTCTCATGTGTGGGGAGGCTCCCCACATGCAGCTCTTCTCAATAGGGTGGAGTCAAAGGCTTTTCGTCTCATTAACTCTCCTCCTCTTACTGATTCCCTTCAACCTTTGTCTCTTCGCCGCACTGTTGCATCTTTATCTCTCTTCTATCGCTACTTCAATGGTCACTGTTCCTCTGAACTGTCTGTTTGCATCCCTCCACCTCTACAACGGGCACGTAGTACTCGTCTAGCAACAATCTCTCATCCCTTTTCTGTCCAACTCTCTAATGCAAGAGTTAACCGTTACTCCCAGTCCTTCATTTATGCAACTGGTCAACTCTGGAACTGTCTTCCTCTGTCTGTATTTCCTACTTCCTATGATCTCCAGTCTTTCAAACGCAGTGTGTCCAGGCATCTCGAATTGAACAGATCTTGTATTTAGCTCTCTTTTGTATTGTTTTTGCTTTTTCTTAGAAGGAACAGTATGCAGGCCTGTGGCCTTTGGTTCCTTCTTCCTTGCATAAAACAAAAAAAAACATGTTGCATTAGGAAAAACTCCTGCACAAGGTCCAGGAGCTTTTGGTTCCAACAGCTTTCCTGGCTTTTTATTTCTAGAGTATTCCCTTTATATTTGTATTGAAATCGCCAGATAGTATAATTCTTTCTGATTTCTCCTCCATTCTATGTAGTAATGCTCTTAAACTTTGAATTGTACTCTCTGCCAGTTCATATTTGCCTTTTTCCAAAATGTTTGATTTAGGTGGCATGTATAAATTTGCCACAGTTAATTTCCCTTCAGGTGTACTAATCTCTACTGCTATCAGTTTTACCTGTGAGGGTATACAATATCTAGTTCTATTTCTTTGACTTGCAGATTTTTCTTTATTATAATTCCTCCTCCTTTTTTTAAGCTCTTATATCTCTTCTCCATATATTGTATTCCTCTAGGTTTAGGGTGCCCTTTGATATCCTTGATGTTAATTTTGTTTAAGTTAGGCAAACAATATGTGGTTCCTTTTCATTAATATAATCATTCATCTCTAGTAATTTAGATACCATTCCATCTACATTTGAGTACATCAACTTAATCATCTTGTTTACATACTTGTCATGACTTGGGTCATCTACCTTCCTCCTCTATATTCTCTCCTGTTTATGTATCACTTTCGTACCTGCAATCCTATTACTTTGTAAAAAAGTGTGTTCTTCTCTTACTCTGATCTTCCCTCATCCTTTGTTTTTGCCTCCTCCCTCTTCTCTTTTAGCAATCCCAGTTCCTCTTGAGTTAGGCATTTTTTTATCCATACATTTTTGAAATCCTCTTTTTCCATAAACTAAGTTTGTTTGCATTTTTCAGTATTTCCTCCACAATGTTTACACTCTGGAAGGTTACTTTTGGAGGCCTCGATTTATTTCTCTCGTATTTCCCTAGCCTTTTGTGTTCCTCTGTGTCTTTCCCACAGATTTCCTCTCATACTTCCTTCAAAATGTTCATTACATTTGCCATCTCCTTTTGGTATCTCAAAATCTTGTTTTTTATTTCATCCTCCTGTATACCAATGATTACTATAGATTTGTTGATGTCTGCTGAATCTTTGACCAGTTTTGGATTGTTTTGGATTATTTTCTTTACTTCCTTTTTAATGCTCTTTTCTTTAGCTCTTGTTTCTAAGTCTTTCTTTACTTTCACCATTTCAGCATAAGTGGTTTCCACATCATTTTTGTAGCTTTGCATCACTCCATTTCACCTGGGTTATCTTCTCCTCAGTATCACTGCTATGATCTGTCAGAGTGCTAGCCTGCCTAATTGTCTTTGTATCATTTCTGAACTCTTCCATAATACTCTCATGGTTGACAACTGTGCCTGCCATTTCACTAATCTTCCTTCTGAGTGTACCAGCTTCAGCTAAAAGCTCATCTATTGTTGTGTCTTTCCTGTGTGTATGTGTGTGTGTGTTTGTCAGTTTGGAGGAAAACTCTAACAGTGAAGAGATGAAGATTGTACTGTGCACTGTTTATTGCCTTTCTTATTTCTCTCTCTCCATGGACTTCGAAGGCCACAGTAATGAATCCACAGCAGCTAACACTTACGACACTGATCTGCAGTTAAGCAAAGTCATCAGTGTCAGTTGCTGCGGATTCATCACACTTATCTTTAAGTCCATGGAGGGAAGCAGGTGATGTGACAGGACTTTTGATGCTGGCAGTACATGTATTGTTACATGTGTAGACCTTTATCCTTGTGACACAAATTGTTTCTTTAGCACATTACTCCATAATGTGGATAAATTGAGTAGGATGGAGATACAGGCCAGATTTTGAATTCTTTAATTAATTTCCTTAATGTTTTGTGCCATACAGAACCCATCTACAGAGACTGTGTATCCTGACACATCAGAAAAATTAGGGGATTTGATCTTTGTTCTGTGTCTCCCTTCTGCCCAACTTATCTGCTTGTCATAATAGATTGACCACAATGTGCGATACATTTGTATGTTTTCAGTAAAACGTTGGTGGGGCAGTAAGCGTGTGGACTATGCCCTGTACTGCCCTGAGGGTCTGGCAAATTTCCCCACAAACTCCCTCCCTCACCTCTTCCACGCCTCGTACTGGGAGTCATCAGATGTCATCGCTTTTATACTCAGACAGGTAGTTGAAGCAAGCCATTTTGAGAATTGTAATGCAATTTACTCCAGATATAGTATTGCTGGTTAGGGATGCCTTCATGTTGTGGCACCTTAATAACCAAGTAGGTCCCCATGCCACTTATATAAATGTTCATTGGCTCTCCTCTAGTACCCTGAAAGGAGGATAGTGTACTACAGGAGTAAGGTAACTTTAGCCTGTAATCCACTGAGTTCATGTCTAAATGGCCTGGGGCAAGAGCAATAACATCCTCCTCCTTGCCTATTAGCTGGAGAATTCTTATGTGATACCAAGATGGTCCCATCAGCATTAATATACAGTAGTGTAGT
>JAGKTI010002571.1:0-29762 GCA_018397915.1 Birgus latro | reverse complement strand
GTTCTTCCTCTGCTCACATCCGTCTATAAGCATACACACATGTACACGCCTACACTGAGCAAGCACACACACACACACACACACACACACACACACACACACTCACACACACACAGCAATCCAAAGTGCTACGTCACACCGGTAGAGCTGAGTGGCTGGCTTGACCCACATCCACACCGTTGCCTCGATACCTGCAGAACCTGTTTGCCAGCGCTCACTCCCTTGTTTGCCTACTTTCTCTGGCACAGATTCCTCTTGTTGGTGTCAAGTTCATCGCTACAGTTATCTCAGCCGGGTGGATCTACCCTGAGGAACACTACGTTATCATTTACCCCTGTTCTCCGATTATGCCTTGTATTTTGTTACTGTTATAATTATTAGTAGTAGTATTAGTAGTAGACTTAGGCGTAGGGGTAGTAGTAGTAGTAGTAACAGTATTATTGACTTGTTTTTTGCTGGTACTATCATTCTGGCCTCAGAGTCCGCGAAGATTCCATGAGAACCAGAGGCTGTGTTACGAATCTGAAGGGCCCAGGTTATGTGTCCTGGCTGGATCATTGCTGATAGAAAAAAATCCAAATCCTCTATCTGCAGTGGAAGGGAATGTCAGAGTGTCACATCAGTATTACGTGTGGTCTTGTCTACCGGAGATTTCGACGGGACCTGAGCAAGTAATCTGAGAATGAATCTTGGCGGACCGATTCCTAAGAGTCTATTTCGTTCTATTAAAAAAAAAAAATCCAAATCCCCCCAGTGGGGTCAAGGCCATTGTCAGAAACAGTAGGTGGAAACTACTGACTGTCCGCAAGACCATAACAGTTCTAGTTATTATTATTATTATTATTATTATTATTATTATTATTATTCAGTTATAATCACTTCCCAATAGGTATGATGAAATTCTTGCCCTAACTACTATTATTATTTTTTTTTTCCAGGGAAGACTAGGAACGAAAGCCCTGAATCGTCCCATGAGTCACGTACTGCCTGCAAAAATCAAGCGTTAGTTATAAGGGAGATGACCATAAGTTTCTTGGGATTCTCTGCCCCGATTCCCTTCTTCATATTCTCCCCGGAACGTGATTAACCCCTTCAGTCTGGTGATGTTTTTTTTTTTTAATGCAGGGAAGAAGGAACCAACGACCAGGAACCCACAAATTGTTCACTCCAAGAAAAAAAACAAGAACAAGGTAACAGAGGCCTAAATTGAAGACCCGTTCATTTTTTGCTATTTCTAGGCGAGTTTATTCAGCTTAGGACAGACCGCTAGTACAGAAGGGGTGGTGAGGGATATATCTAACTTCTAAGATGAATAAAATCGTGTGATGTTTGAGAATTAAGTGACTAATGAGGTCAGGAAAATCAATAATGCCTTAAAATAAATGGGGTAGTCGAAAGGAATTACTGATTGCATAGTACACATTAGCCCGAATTATGCATAGTTATTGTCCGCTTATTTTGAGTTATTCTGATAAAAATAAATAGGTAAAGTGCCTGGTCCCTATCTTAAATACTCAGCCGTGATTGGATGATGTGAAGGAGACAGTGACATTAATGGCCCGATATAATGAAGTGAAATAACGAAGAACCTTAGCATTATCTTTGCCAGCAGTGATGTCAGTCAGTCAGGTGCAAGGTGGGTAGACCATCTTAAGAAACTGTAAAAGAACTAGAGTCTTTTGGCCTTATACTCTTTGGCATGACAGAATCTGTGGCACCTCTTCTTTAGTGGTACAGTTTGCTCTCTCTCTCTCTCTCTCTCTCTCTCTCTCTCTCTCTCTCTCTGTTTAACTGATGTGTGTGACAGGCAAGGAAAGCGCCCAACATTCCCCCAGACAAGGACAAACAACTGTCACTTTACAATCCAGGTTCCCTTTTTCAGCTCCTTGTGTGAGTAAGCTTGTGTGAAGAATACCGTGTCAGTTATGTCAATGTGAGAAATAAATATCATACAAGAGAAAGCTATGGTGCAATATATAAAAAAATGAATCACTGAGGAAGAGGTGCTAAGATTCCTATGCCAACTCGTATACGGTTTTATATCTGTATTAAAGTGCTAGGCGCAGGAATTACTGGGGGGGATTACCATAATGACTGAGCATTATTCCATTATCACCTTTATTACTCAGGTTCATATTATTTATTTTAGCTGCTCAGATTAGGCTAAGTAAAGATAGTTTGGTCCGTAAATAGAGCTCCGCAAGAACCTCACCTTGTGCTATCTCATGTGTTGCGGGAACGGCTCAGTCTGCTGGTACGGGCGTGGATGTGGCATTGGGAGTGAGAAAAATATGATCCAAGTTAGACATTGATACTGCTGACTAAGCCGTCCCCACAACACACGAGAAAGCACCTGGCATAGTGAAGAGGAGTGTTATATATGGATCACCCTATACAATTATGTCTCGTCCCAACCTCTTAAACCGCAGTATGTATTTTTATATATTTTCCTACCACAGCACGATGATATCACTTTAGGACAGAGCTGTGGTAGTGGAGAGGTTAATGAAGACCGTAACTAACGCCTCCAGTTCGAAAAAAGGTCTCTCCAAATACGACGAAAATCATCTGGTGGTAGAATTGATAGGATATAGAAATACATCATAGGAGTTAATAGGTTAAATGTGTCATCGTTGTGTAATGTCCTCCAAATATTGTCGCCATAGGTATTCTGATTTTATTAGTATGTATTTCAAGGTGTTAGGCAAGGTGGTCAATAAGAAGGCCATGGAGAAAAGACTGCCTGTTACACTATTAGAGTACAGTAGATCGTTAAATTTTCGCTGCCGTCTGTGGTGTTACTGCGGGACATGCGTGAAAAAGCGCCAGTGTGCCTACCTTCCCTTCATATTATTTCAGACTGAGTCCATCTTTGGCCTGTCATTTAGGTGGCAAGGGAAGCTTCGAATCATCCCTTCATTAGCGATTTGTTTAGCCTACTGCATCATAATATTTCTTCGTACGTTTTTTTATATCGTCTAAATATCCACATAGTTTGTAACAGTGACAAGCACGATGATATTAAGGTGCATTAGGCAAAATAAATAGCTGAGGAAGGGGCACTACGATATCCCCAGTCACCTAGAACTCGACTCTTTAACTTGACTGAGAGCGAGTGTGGAGGTTCATGGAGGAGGTTGCGTTAATATACAGGGGTAAATCTTTCTCTTAAACACCCTGCCTGACACCAGTATAACAGCGGTATACTCGTTTTATGCTTAACTGGTCTAAAATTGCCATCTCTTCGTCTTGAATGCTGAGTCTTGGCACGTTAGCAGGGGCAGTCACCACCGTGGGAAAAAAAAAGGGGGAGGGCGGCGTGATTTTTAACGGAATCACCAGAAGTTTGAATACATACCACTCGTTACCCAATTCCTCAGAATAAATCACCAAATCCCTCTTCACTGAAACGATTCTATTTTTTTTAATGTAAGATATTTATCGCATATAACTTTGGTAAATATCACTGTTCTTTTTATTTGAAGTATTGTTGTCATAATTCCCCCATCCTTGCCTAGTTAGAATTCTATTATGCGGTATATATACAAATTATGTTCATGTAAAAATTATATAAATAACCTAAAAGAGGAAACTAATGTGTCCCATAGAAAAAATGCGAGGAAAATGTGCTGAAAAGGGTGGTAACCTCTCCAGAAAACCGTCCATTGCAAAACAGAACTGGAGAGGCACTATGCAGTTCTGAGCTACTGTTTCTCCTCATGATCTTTTTAGTGGCATATTTTCCCCCAGTAACACAGGAGGATATTGAACTGTAATGTGCACAACAAATCGCAACGAAGAAGGCGCTACGAAGCCTAGAATGCATCCCTATGACTTACGAGTGTACGAGGACGAGAGACATAATTTACTCAGCCTAGTGTTACATTTTTGTAGGCCTGGGGTGGTATTCACAAACATATTTACCATCAAATCCCTGCCGTAACTGTGACCCGTTTTCCCAAGAAGGACAAGGAAAGGAGAGGAAGTAGTCTTCATAGGTTTCTTGTTCCTCTTAGAAAAAAAAAATAACATACCGGAGGAAAATTGTCATGAAAATTATATTAGTTTTAAGCAAGGAGAAAGAAAAAAGCAGAAAAACTTGTTCTGTCCTTAAAGTCTCCACATGTTTCTGGTTCCTCTTAAAATATAAGTTAAAAAAGTCACTAGTGGAAAATCAAAGTAAAAAGTATAGATTTGTTTTGACAGGAAGGTTAAGGAGTAAAGAGTGGAGAAATTTGCCCTGCCTCTAGTTTCTCCCGCAAAATCAAAACAGCGCAAGTTACGACAGAGAGTGATTGTAAATATATTCGTGGATCTCATCCCAAATGCATACTGCTGTTGCCTGACACTTTATATTTAGCATTATTTATTGTTATTACATTGTTATTTCATTATTATTATCCCTGTTATTCATACAATTAATATTACTCGTTATTTATTTATTTAAAAGTCTACCTGTCTCTATTCGTTTAGCATATTTATTGTTAATATCACCATTAATATTTCATTTATTTATTTATCATTTATCGGTTATTAACTATTAGGCTACCTGTATGTTAATTATTTATTTATTCAATACGACCAATTTTTTATATGTTAACTGTTAGCATACTTATCTGTTGTTTACGTACTTGCTTTTATCCGTCTGTTATTATATTATTTCTTACGTCTTCTTGTGATACTTCTGCCTTTGTTGTTGCAAATGCTGTAGTGTTTTTATTTCTGTACATATTAAGCACATTCTCGCACTGAGGGACATTTTGTACTCTGTGCAAACAATAAATGTAAGTGAATATTGAGATATTATCTTGTATACCTATTAACGTTCAGGCTCCAATAACTCACTCCTGCTGAATTATTGCTCCTATAACTCACTCTTCGGTGAATTATTGCTCCTATAACTCTCTTGCTGAATAACTGCTCCTATAACTCTCTCTTTGGTGAATAATTGCTCCTATAACTCACTCTTTGGTGAATAATTTCTCCTATAACTCTCTTGCTGAATAACTGCTCCTATAACTCACTCTTAACTGGATAGAAATCGTTTAACGAAAACTGAAACAGAATACTAGAGGTGTTTCGATAATGACAAGGTTTAATGGTGTGTTTCTGACCATGAAGGGAGATTTATGATTTCGAGGGTCAAATCAGTGACAATGACACTTAAACTAATAAACCTTATTTTACATACAAAACCTCTAAACAGTATGTCACAAAATGAGGTTCTTTTATATACTGAACAGGTGCATACTGGGACACATCTAACCTAATTATCATCACTCACAAACCGACTCAATTTTTGTCAAACTGTCGCGGAGAAAAGAGTAGTCTCCTTTATTCACGTGACGGAATGTTTACAAAGGTTAATATTCTGAGTACTGTTATTACTGTTTCTAACTTGTTTTATCAAAGGTCAAACTGTCTGCATTGTTGGGTTCTGGTGCAAATTGTTTCGAAGTGTCTAACACACCTCTGAGTTAAGCTGGTCATGGTGAAGCGAGGCAATGAGTTTGAGACGGAGAAGGGTGTTGGCCAAGGAGGATAGTAATATGGAGGGTGAACTCCCTTCAAAAACAATGTATATTGATTGCCGCCGCGCGTGGTCCCATTCTCTCGACTCCCACAGCCAGAATAGAAAACGGAGTAATTGTAATGTTTGTCTGGGATGACTGTACTAACGCTACATCTATGACTATTACGGTAATCATAAAATCATAATGTACACACTAATATTGACGACCATACTTGTAGGCCAGCATGTGTATCCATGATGTATAATATGGGAGAATTATAATATACGGGTGTTTTAAGTATAATATGACGTATAAGTCCATGTGGAGCACGTGTATGAATTGTGGACAAGAAAAATATACGTAAACATATATTGGTATGCAGTGGCGGATTGCATGAAAAGGCTTTAAATCTGGAGTTCCAATAGGCCCCATGCATCCGCACTGTGAATGTTGGTTCATGTTAAATACCCGGTGCACTAATGAAGGCAGTTGCATTGTAACTCACCAGAGGTTCGAGTAACATTATGTAGCCAAACACATTTGACGAACGTGTGAAATAATGTTCTGTACACAAAACAATCAGCCTAATATATCGATATGTGATACATAATCTATATTATACGGAACAGGTTGCTGGTGAATTCACTGCAGACGACACACATGGCGGTGGCACCATCTAGCACTGCCCATCCTAACTAAACGGTGGCCAGTTAGGATTTTACGGCTGCACGGTGTGTGGACGGTGTTGGCAGTTGGCGTCAGGATACCAGCACAGACGAGCAGACTCTTTGACCAAAACCTAAAACTGTGCTAACACTGAGGACTGTGCTAGTGAATGTACTAAATGACGAATTGTGCAGTAAGGGAACCAAGTAGTGGGTCTGTAGTTATGCAGAAATGTCTTGTATATATTGCCTTGGTGACGGGAAGTAATTATAAGTCAGGAATGAAACTTGTGTATCTCTGATCTTTTGACTTGGATCAGAATACATATTGCCGAGTGGAAATGTGTGTCCAACGTTTACTAAGTGCAAGTGCTGTAAGGAGACGGGATAATTTCTTACACTGGCGCCCAACAAGGGACCCGTCAAATGATGTGTGGATGAAGTCAAACAGAACAGCCTCGAACCACACAAGCCGCAGTCTCGCTAGCCAATGATACATACGACACTCAAGTTACTGTACTACTGACTGCAAAAATTACCATCATTTAAGTGTGTTAATATTGAAAAAGGACATAGCACACTATTAGTCTACTAGTGCCGCCAGAATGGATAGCCGTTCTGCTGCCGTTTTGAAGGAAGAGGCTTTGAGTCTTCTGACTTAAAGTCGTGTTGCGGTTTTGTCCGAAGATTAAGGGCAACACTCAAAACATTATGGCAGCTTTACCACATTTACATATTCGTGTTTGTCTAGCCTGACTTCCTCAGGCTTCATATCTGCTGCTGATGGGATGACGGTATAAGTGAACCGAGGAAATTCCGAAGACAGTATCGACTCGCGAGAGTTACTGAATCCGAATTTAGCATGAGAGACGAAATGCTAACGGTTAGGCGATTTACACCTTACACAAAACGTCATGCAAACCTAGTACCTTGATATGAAGAGGGAAAGCAACAAGCATCCAACTACAGTATTAGGGGTATGAGAGGTGGCATGATCTCCCTTTGTTTACAGGAAGCGAATTCTGAACGGACAGCTCAAACATAATTTTGGTATAAGTATAACCATAGAAAGGTGGATTAGAATTCAGGAGGAAGGCACAATGGAGAACCGTCATTGTTCATGTCGTCCTCGTGTTACCACACCACTGTAGCCAGGAAATAATCACAATGATGGAAGCAGCATCTGCAAGCAGTACTTATGGCGTAAGAAACTAACTGCACCTACAATGCAGCACACGAACGGTTGGCGTAGACGTCGGTCGTCTCGTCTGTGGGATTCAGCTCCCGAGCCATTCTAAAAAAAAAAAAAAAAAAATCGATTATCATAATACAGTAACTGTTCTCATTTGTTGAATACTACAGCCATTTTTTTTTTTTTTTTTCAACTTAAATAATGTCGGTCCCAGGTCATAATTTACAACTTGATTAGCTAAGTTACGGTTAACAACGATGGATAACTGACTTCCGAACACTTATTTAGCTAACTGAATTGTGACGTTGCAGACGTGGTAATAAAGAGGAAAAGATGAGAAACGCTTCATATATACTAAATAAACACAGCAGTCAAAAATAGTTAATATGCAGATTGTTTTCCTTAAAAAAAAAAACATGCTGGCATCCACAGGCCGGGCACCTAGTGCAAATGGCAACTCAGTCAGTGCATCAACCGTCGTGTTCGACACAATGCAGACCGCACCAAAACTAGTCTTTCAACAGATATTTCACCATATTTCACTACATGACTTTTGTCTTTGTGCAGGCAAGTGAACAGGCAGAGTGTGCAGAATCATGAGGTTCCTAAGGCAGAGACAGAGTTGGAAAGAACGCTTGAGGTTTGAGTTGGTGCAGGTAGATGCAAGGCATGAACACGAACGAGTTTTGCAGGAGAGGAGTCATCAGCAAACCCTAGAACTTAGAGCAGCTATTCAAACCACACCTATTATTGGGCCAAAGCCGAAACTTCGAACGTTCCCTAACGAGGAGGACCAGTGGAGACATACTTCAGGTACTTCGAGGAGATATCCGTGGACTACCAATGGGATGATCAGCCGATACTTCGGTATCTCTTTCACTTCACGAGAAGGGTCAAGGTGTTTTTTACAGGCTGGAATCCGACCAACGCCTCATCTGTAAGGAGCTGAAAACCGCACTGTTGAATGCCTTTGGATGTAAACTGGAGGAGGCTCTGGGGGTTCATAACAGCATACTATACCTGGAGGAGAACAAGACATAAAATTATCTCTACGCCTACACTATTGCAAGTCGTGTTAACGGTTGAGTGAACTCCCTGACACTAGCGACGGAATTATCGAGCTGATTATTCTCGCCCACCTTCTTCACTCACTTCCTAAGCGCTCAAAGGCACAGCTTCGAACCAAGATCAGTGGTCTCAAGGAAACAGTGGAGAAGGCAGATGCATGGTTTGAAATGTATGGCTATCAGCCTCGGTTGAAACGAAAGGCTGACAAGTGGCTACGACAAAGTCGAGTTCACAGAATACCATCAGTCCCAAGAAGTCTGGTAAGTGGAGACTTCATGGCATGGAAATCTCTGCAACTGCAGCAAACGAGGGGTCAGAACAAGAGGACTTTATCAGTTCTGCAGCCATACATGTGCTGGGTTGTTCTGAAGTCCCAGACTCATTACTAGATGGCTATCTCGTAACGGTAGTAGGTCACATACAGGGTTAAGAAGCACTTGTTATGCGTGATACTGGCTCTACTGGATGTGCTGTCAGGAGGGTGGTTGTGAATGAAGGTGAGTATACTGGCCGTTCTAAAACCCAAGTACCTGAAGCACTAATCACTTGTAGATCTCCATGTTACACCAGGCTTCTTTCAGCAGCAGTTATGGAGCAGCCTGTGTGTGACTTCATCCTAGATGTTACTGGAGCTGTCATTTCATGGCAGAAGCATAGCCACTTGAACGAGAAGACAGTGTATATGAACAATCAAGAGGAACAAGTCCAGGCAGGCCCATGTCTACTCAAGGGTTGCGTGATGACTTGCATGGCCAGGAATTTTCCTAGTGCGGTTCTTCAGACCTCAGCAGCTGTTAAGAGCAGAGCATCAGCCCAGGCATCAAACGTCAAACCTCCGCTGAGCACTACACATGTAATGAAGCGGCTCTTACAATGTGACAAACTGTTAACAGAACTGAAGATGGATCCAACGCTAGCCAAAGTATGGGAATATGCTCAGTCTGGCCATACCAGTCACAGGAAGGGATTATAATTGAGTATATGTGGCTGAATGATCGTCTTTATAGGAAGACAACTTTACCTATGGGAGAAATGAAGCTTTAGTTCATGGTGCCATACGCATAATGGCAGGAACTGTTGAAGCTTGGTCACTCCTCAGTTCTAGGGGGCCATCTAGGTGCTGCTGAAACTATTAGTAGAGTGCAGGCTGAGCTTTTCTGGCGGGGCTTGGGAGCTTAGGTGACCAGGCTAACACAAAGTGATATGTCAGCGCACTACGGACCGTGGGAAGAACCCTAGAGAATCTCTGCAACCTCTGCCTGTGATAGAACCCTTATTCAAGGTTGTTGTGGACATCATTGGTCCTGTTATACCTTCACCATCAGACAAGTCACGATATATTCTGACCATTGTGGACTTTGCAAAGCGGTGGCCAGAAGCAGCGCCATTGCAGAATACTGAAGCCTCATCTGTAGCTGAAGCAATGTTTGAAGTATTTTGATGCAACAGAATTCCACGCAGGATTCTGAATGACAGTGGATCGCAGTTTATATAATCTTTGATGGCAGAGGTAAACAGCTTTTGACCATTAAGGGAATGTACACCACACCCTACAATTCTCGGTGTAATGACCTCTGTGAAAGGTTCAATTTGACCCTCAGAAAGATTCTAAAACATGACAGCTAACCAGCCAATAGAATGGCCACGCACCACTACTGTTTTCCATGTCGTGATACACCACAAAGTTCTTTGCACTTCTCACCTTTTGACCATGTGTATGGCAGGTGTGTGCGAGGGCCCTTACAAGCTCTGCGTGAATTGTATGATGATGATGATGGGGACGAAAGTGTGACGTCGTCCTACCAATATGCTGGATCTGAGTGCCTCCAAACTATATGTGAATACGCCAAAGAGGAGATTCTGAAGGCCCAGGTGGTACAGGAGTCCCTTTATGATCGCAAGTCTCGAGAAAGTGTGCAGAAGGTACGAGATCTATGTCTTGTCCTACTACCAACCAGTCATAACATCCTTTTGGCACAGTTGAGAGGTCCATACATCGTTTAAGAGCAGGTGTCTGGGGTGAATTAATTGGCATGGGTTATGAGTGCAGATTCTTTCATTTGAATATGCTAAAAAAGTACCATAGTGAAACTTCATCCCCATCTCATCAGCAGTAGCAGCAACAGCAAGTGAGAGCTGCTGGTGGCTACTGCGGAGGTACCACCATAATCATCCTCGAGGACACAGTTCATTCAGCCTGTGACACCAGTCTTAGCGGAGACAGAAGTTCCTGGAGTGGTGACCATAAATTAGAAGCCTGATAAGCAACAACTCATTCTCCTTCATGTGATCGAGGAATATAGCACAATATTCTCGACCAACCAGGTGTAGCAGATGTGGAGGAACATCGCATTGAGCTGAGGGATGCAAAGCCAGTACGTGCTAAGCCTTCCCCTATACCAATGCTATATGTGGGTTCCAATATCAGGAAGGTGCATAAGATGGAGGAGGCTGTCATTATAGAACTCCCATCCAGCCCTTACTGCTCACCAATTGTTGTGGTGAAGAAAATTGGGGGTGACATAAGGATATGTGCAGACTACCGAAAGATAAATGATGTCATATATTTTGATGCAGAGCCCATGTCTGACCAGAGGCTTATCTTTTCTCGTGTAACTTCGAAGTACTGTATTTCACAAAGTTGGACCTCACCAAAGGATTTTTCCAGATCCCTCTACACGCAAAAATCCGCCGTATCACTGCATTCAAGACACCAGTAAACAGTGCTCCCCTCCAGCATTACCAATTCACTACTGTTTTCAATCTGTGCTTGAGGAAGGTTCTAGATGACACCTGGGTGGAGAGGTTTATGGCTGATGTGGTCATTCTCAGTGCAACCTTGGAGGAGCTTGCAGTTTTTGCACTTGCGATTACACAGTATAACTCTCAGACCCAGCAAATATGAGGTGGGAGTCACTAGGGTAAAGTTTCTTGGTCATACAGTGGGTAATGGAAAATGTGTCAGGAAGAAAAGGTGGAAAAGATCCGGCAAGCTCCGCGTTTCCCCACTCAGAGGCAGATGCGATCGTTTCTTGAACTTTGTGGATTCTATAGAAGTTTTGCCAAGGATTACACCACTCTAGCACAATCCATGTACAGCCTTCTTAAGAAGGGATCCAGCAACCAAGTTACACGGGGAGCCGAGGAAGAAGATGCATACTTAGCACTTAAGGATGCACTTGTATCAACCAATACTACGGCTACCAGACAAAAGTAAGGACTTCACTCTGCCAGACAAGAGTATGGCATTCACTCTACGAACCTATGCATCGGGTGAGGCAGTGGGAGGCATTATTCTCCAGTTCATTGGAATGTTATGTCCTGTAGCATACCACAGTAGAAGGCTGAGCAAGGCTGAGTGCAATTACTCAACAGTGGAACGTGAACCAACAGCTGTTGTGGAAGGAGTCCACAGGTTTTATTAATACTTGTCTAGAGAAAAATTTTACTTCGAGACAGACCACATCCCCTTGTCACAGATCAAATTCAGAGACTGCCAACACTCCACTAATGTGATGGGCCCTATACCTCCAGCAGTTTGAATTCGACATAAGCACATCAGGAGTGAGACAAATATTGGTACTGACCTACTGTCTCGACTGGTGACTGGCAACACCAGCTTCACTGCCATCCACGAGGACGTCCATGCAAGTGGAAAACGTGGGGCCTCTAAAGCAGGTCATGGGAGTACCAGGCACCAGGTAGAGATGGCGGTAACGACTAACGACAGTCTGTATTCAGACACCATATGGCAGCAGCACTCGAACTGCAGTGAGCTGTCTTCATGTAGCTTCCATAATAGATCGGAAGTCTTGTTTTACATGTTCTGTACGAGTATATAAGGTTTGTGCCACTTAACAGATGGGAAGAAACTTAAGTGGAGTACAAGTAACCAGTGTTAATCCTGTATACTATGATGCATGGAATTTTGTTGTTTACTGTACACTTGCATGTACAGTATTCTACAGAAGACTATTATTTCGTAAATCTAATTGCTGACTTAAGGAATTCACGTCTGATTGTCATACTGTTAGGAAATTGTCTTAGAGTTTGCTCAAATTACCATTTTAACGCTTTTCAGCAGCAAATTATCTCCTTTACACATCAGCCTGTGGCCACACGTCAGCACCACTATCCAGTATCAAGGGCAACATCATAACCACGTTTACCAATACTGCTGAAGTGGATTGTTGTAAGTCATACTCACTGGCTGTACGTTGTAACTTTTACACATTAGTCCTACCCTATATCACTGTCTTAAGGATGGGGTAAAGTCATGGCTAAAATGGTTGAATAGTTTCCTTTATTCACATGACCGAATATTTACCAAGATTAATATTCTGAGTACTGTTACTGCTATTGCTGACGTGTTTTGTTAAAAGTCAGACTGTCTGCATTGTTGGGATCTGGTTTAAACTGTTACGAAGTGTCTTCCATACCTCTGAGTTAAGTTGGTCATGGTGAAGCAAGGCGGTGAGTTTGAGACGGAGGAAGGGTGTTGGCAGTTGGGGTCAGGACACAGGCACGGATGAGTAGACTCTTCGTCCTTAACTTAAAACTGTGCTAACACTTAGGACTGTACTAGTGAATGTACTAAATGACTGTAATTGTACTGTCGGTAGTTATACACAAATGTCTTGTATACGCATGCTCGGTGACGGGAAGTAATTATAAGTGTTGGAATGAAACTTTCTGTGATCATTTGAATCGAGCCAGAAAAATTTTTGACGAGTGGAAATCTGTGTCCAAGATTCTCTCAGAAGTGGAAGTGCTGTAAAGATAGGGAAGAACTTCTGACACACACTTCAGCTAACAGAGTTCTTAATGGAATAGTTACATTACTGGGCTGCTATGTACAAACTGAATACAAATTATTAACTTACAACTCGATGTCTTCCAGTACTTCTTACACTAAATTAAGAGAGATAAATAGAGAAGGCTGGAGACATGAGAGGTGTTGTTTCACCTCTAGCCACTTTCCATACCCCGGTAATCACGCCTCTTTTTCTCCTAGGAACCTCTCTGAACAGCAGCATTATAATTATTTCCAATCATTTCGGAGGGGTTGGACACACCAGGTTACTCACATGGAGTTGACTGCTTCATTTTAGGGGGGTGGTAATCGTCATTTGGATTCGGCTGTGCCTGCTTCCGTTCCTTGTAATTCGACAGTGGTTGATACCTATTAGTGCGGATACATCGTACTCCAAACGGGGTCACAGCAGAGTCCGTAGCCTACTGATGATAATTCGAACCAGGGTCAGCCGAAATAGGACGACCTCTCACAGTCACTTCGCACAGCTAAATCCCAGAAAGCGACCGGCAGCAGCCAATAACACCTCCCTTCCTGAAGAAAGAAATTTACAGTCAGAAATTTCTGTACAGCTCGTACGTTACATCCTAGACAAAATTTGGCAAAAATTCTTTTCCTCCTTGGTTTGATGGACATCCAGGGCATACTCTTGGAGGAACAGAGTCCAGGGGGTTGATCAGTGATTCTTATCTCTCAATTTTGCTAAAAATTAAAGGGGATGGTGATATGCTTCCTCTATGTTGGTAGCAGGATAGTGAAATGGCTGGGGACAGGGTGAGATGAAGGCGATTTGTTTGTGGCCACCCCTTACGGGATTACGACGTCCGGCAATAAATAGTGATATGTATACACAGTAACAGGAGTTATCCTGAACCAACATACACTGAGAAAATTTGCAGGGCGAGTATGAGTGCAGGGAATTTTTCCAGTAATGGAGTAATTATTCTGAGCAACATTTAACGTTTTGTAAGAGACAAACAGGTAGTTCAACACCATGCTCATTATCTTGTAGTTGGAATGCACCAGCACCAACACCACATGCATCAACAGCTAATTTAAAAAGCTTACTGAAATTTTGGACTTGGAACATGGGCTGACTGAACAGAATCGCCTTAACTTTTGAAAATTCCTCTTCACATTCTTCCCCTCATATTTGACTCATTTCTTCAACAAATTTGTAAGGAGAGCTACAGCGTCAAAGAAGTTTATGACAAACCCCCGACAGTAACCCACCATATCCAGGAATCTCTGCAATTCATTTTTGTTCTTGGGTTGCCTGAAGTCAACATTGTCAACTTTGCCATTAGGCGGACTTGCTTTACCCAGTCCTACCAGGTAGCCTTTACAAAGTCGCACTTCGCTAAGCCAATTACTAAGTTAGCAGATGACAGTATCTGCAGCAAGGCCTATCGATCCTTTTGACTTTTACAAGTTATAAGCAAAAGGTGTCAGAAAAATCACCAGAAAGATGATGAGGCATTTGGCTATGGTTGACTGGAGTCCTCAGGTTGGGGCATTATCCTGCCATATAACTTTCCTTCATCCCCTCTTAATGCTTCCTCATCAATGGACACAGTTACATGAGCTTGTTACAGAAGTGACGCATCCTCACATGATACCGTTCAAGGTCTTATACCATTACCATTACCCTACCACCCGCGGACGGTTCTTTGTTCATGGACCTGCGTGTTGCCTCGGTTGGTAGGGCGAGGACCGCCACTTGACCAGCGGCAATGCCTCTTTTGTGGTTTTAATGCATCAGGGAGGTTCATGTGCCTGCCTCCTCATACCTTTCCTTTGCTGAAATCTAACTATATTGTTAGACCCCTCCAAGGATATTGTAATCAGGTTTGCGAGGGATTCAGAAGTAAAACTCAACCTTTTGAGGGCTGCCGTGCTGTTACGTACAAGCATTCCCTGCCATTTGAGCAGTACTGCCTCAATTGTTGCAGTGTGTCAGGCTGCCCACTGACGCCGCCTCTTTCACTTCAGGGGTATTATAGTATTCAACCTGGTGCCCAGCAGCTGAATACAGTGAAGTATAGTGGGCATCAGATGTTACCTGCACGTCCAAAACAACAACCGAGGTCCCTGTGTCGATAAGAAGGTCTTGCCGTCTCATAACTGGTCCTGCACGCAATAAAACCTCTTTACCGACACGATAGTTGGGACATGCTCGCTCTACTTGCCCCTGGATGAAATCTACGAGCCTATCGTGCTGGGTGGCGCGGATCTCATGCGTCAGAGCACAACCCTGGAGGATGAGATTCAAGGAAAGAGGGGTCCCACATCCACCTTCACAGCGCAGATTTGGTCGCTGTACTCTACACCCGCTAGATGACCGTACAGGGGTGCTTTGTAGGTTGCCTTTCAGCTTAACGGCTCCGATGTATCTGGAGCCGCTGAGCCTGTCAGAACCTTCATATACCCACTAATGCGACACTCGATGAGCCTGCTGGGAGCAGTCTGTCAGGCCTTCATTGTCGACAGAGGTCAAAGGTCCACTGGTTTGACTCGATACGCCGATCTGACACCTTGGCACGCTGTATGACGTGCCATCTGGTCCACTCCAAGCATTCCACGATGTAGGGGTGCTCACAGAGACTTCTTGAAATCAGGCAAGTAGACTTGTCAATGCAGAGCAGGTGAGCTACCCTGAGTGGCGGAACCCGAGTATAAAAGGAGGAGATTCCCAAGCCGCCACCCCTCAGCGGTGCGTGAAAGAACGCATTCTGGGTGTCGCTGGGGAGGTGGATCACATCCCTCACTGCTGCCCTTATGCTCTGATCTAAGTCTTTCAGTGTGCCCAAAGTTACTCTCGATAGGACAAGTCCATGGAGCAGCCTCAGACACACCGCCTTGGTGATAGCCCGCACATTTTGCTGAGGGCGCAAGGACGCAGATCGTATCAGCCCGAGCATCTTCCTCGGCTTCTCCCTGTACACTTTTAGGGAGGACCTCCAAGCCACATCCACGACTAGATACTTTGTGGTTTGAGAGGCACTAAGTGCAGTTATCACACGGCCACCAACCGTGAGGAAGGGGTTGGCCAACCAGATGTACTTTTTTGCTTTCCCATCCTGCACCACTGCAGTGGATTTGCACTTGTCAGAATTTATCTTCAGGACAAGTTGATCCACCATTTAGGGCTTCACGGGTGATGTCAAGACCAGGTGTAGTCAACCACATGCTGATCCCCTTCCTTGATCCCCAGCTGGCTGTCCAAGCCTCTTAGCACATATCGATTGCAGCGTTGAATATCGTGGGGGAGAGAGGATCCCCCTGGTGGACCCCTGTGGTCAGACTGGTGGTCGTCCCCAGGGGGTCCAACTTCGCAGAGCTAGGGAAAGCAGCACGCCAACTCTGTGAAGAATGGCTCCCAAGAGAGAGAGGGATAGGGTGTCGAACAACTTTCGGACGTCCAACATCACCTCATAAACATCATGCCGCCTCCTATAACCCTGATACAGGATTGCATCCATCATGTTTATGACCTCTGTGCAGCCATCTGATGGTAAAAATGCATCCTGCTGTCCAGAGAACAAGTCTGCACCTCGGACGCGTGAAGCCAGATCGAGTGCATTATCCTGACCACAAAGGAGGACACAGAGATGGGACGGAACCCGGCTGGCCCATCAGGTCTCGCAGTTTTGGGGATTAAAGTGATCTTTGATCTTTATAATCGTTCAGGTAGGTGTCCACTGGTCAAGATCGCATTGAAAAGGAGAGCCGTCTTCTCCTGTCCTAGCCTCCATAGGTCGGAGAGGGTAGTCCCGTCCGGGCCCGGGGTACTTGCCCTCGCTTTCCTGAGAGCTCCCTCCACTTCCTTGACGGAGATGGGTGCCAGCAACTCCTATCTCTGAGGACGGACTGGTGTGGGCACTGGATCACTCCAAGGGTGTGATGGAGTACTATACAAATCTGTCCAGAAAGGATTTTTTTCATAATCGGACACCTGATCGTCCACTGAAAGCTTGTCATCGAGAATGTCCCGGATGAACCGGCCCTGTCTTTTCTCCATCTCCCCTGGGTTCGGGCAAAGAGTCGCCCCCTCGCCCGTCTTTTCCTCTGGGGAGGAACATGCCCTGTTCTTTGCCTTCGATCACCACCAGCCATCACTGGAGCCCCCATGCAGGGGAGCTCCTCCAGCATCATCAGATGAACCAGCTCACCTGGGTCATCCCTCTCATCGATTGACAGTTGTGCATATAGGAAGGCAACTGTTGCCATAATCTCCTCCCTCCAATCAAACTCCTGAACTCCTCCTCGATGCTCCATATCTCTGCCGAAGGCTGGCCTCCTCTCCTGGACAATAACTCCTTCTCCACCTTCTGGTGTCATACCTGCGTCTCTCACCTAACCCTCCACATGGGCAACGCCTCCCTGTTGTTGCCGGGAGCTGCCTGAGGCAATCTCCTCCACGAGGGCCTAGTGAGCGGCGGACTTCCTGCGGGATTTGATTGCCTCGAAAGACTGGTTCGGGAAAGAGTCCAACAGCAGCTGATTGATGTTATTAGCTGCTGCTGGATTCCCTTGGCAGACCTTTACCTCCTTGGAGACTAGGAGCCAGGCCTCAGTTTTGGTCCACCTGGCCTTAGTTCTCATTGGCTCCCTGTCAGCGAAGCAGCGGTCTGGATAAGCACTGCGACAGTGCACAACCAGGCTCAAACAGGGCACACAGACTCCCCAGCATCTGCATTGCCACTAGGGTCTGACTCGCCGCTTGAAGACATAGTGGTTTATATAGTGCTCCAGTGCGCTCTGAATATAATATCGAACCGAGCCCTGGTGGTAAAGTTTGGATTATGTTAGCCTCTTGCTGCAACCTTTATGGGTTACACCAAGAGTTACCAATTGTGCCACTAGGAGGCCTTATCCAGAGAATCATAGTTATCCCCGCCATTTACCTGCGCTTGGTTGAATCTCTTCACTTTCATTCAGAGCACTGGGCAGAAATCACATTGTGTCATCATCTCTCAGGTGTTTCTCCCGTGAGCTACTGAATGAAATCCGATTATCAATGTATGTGACACATCCCTTTATATAGCAAGTAAATTTGGAGGGGATTATGGGAGGAGATAAGAAAATTAAGGTCCGTACATTGGGTACGGAAGCTTCTAATCTTCAAATGAAGAAGTGGCATGACTAGGGAGAATCAAGTGTGGGAGGAGCGCAGAGATTATTTACGGCATTGAGGGAGATAGTATTTAGGAGGTATAGGTAAATCAAGAACATAAGAGACTGGGGAAGATAGGGAGGGCGTAGTGATCATTGAGAAGGCAGGTGGCTGGATAGAGGAAGAGTGGGAATCAAGAAAGGGGAAGAGGAGGTGCAGGAGAAATAGAAGAAATGGGAAGCTATCATTCAGGAAAGGTAGGAGGAGAGGGCAAGGGTTGAGTGTGAGCTGGTGACATAGCATTATGGCGTTGTTGTTTGGTGGAGGAGGAACACTGGATAGGCTGGGCAGTAGAGGAAGAGGGAGAGAGACCAGGAATATGAGATGACGAGGGTACAACTGTATGTTTACGTTTGTTAGCTCGGGGAGAAGAAGGTGCAGAAGGAGAAGAATGGAAGTATACTGTATGGGAAGGAGGTGGAGTGGAGGGGACAGAACGAACAGGAGAGGGAAAACAGGAAGAGAAATAAGGGAGGCAAGAGCAGTGAAAGAATTTGAGAGAGGTACAAAATTAGAGACACTGAATTAACTGGAAACCTGTGATATAGGAGTGGATCGTGCCACGCGTGCATATGACGTGCCAGGGTAATGCCCCAAGCGATGTGCTTGTCGACGGGCTTCTCAGAGGGAAAGCCCTGTTTTTCATCACACATGGGACACTTCAGCCTCAAAAATATAAGTAGAGCATTTTCTGTAGGAGGCTATATGATGCCCCCCCACAGTTCGGACAGGATTGGGAGGTCGATGTGCATGTGAACGCAGTGTCCAGCTTGTGAACAGTTGAGACAGACAGCCTGTGATTGGCAGTAATTTGCTGGATGACCAAAACACCAGCAGAAGTGCATTGACGAGGAGGAGGAACATATACTTTAACTGAGAGGACTGTGCCTCCGATGATAACTAAGGAGGGAAGATCTCGAGATTTAAATACTATCTTGGCAATGTTGGCTGGTTTTGGGCGGCATCCTAGGGGGGAGATTGTATAACAGTGAGGTGATAGAATTTGGTGGTTTTTTTCAGGGATAATGAGTCGGATAGCTTCAGAGCAGTCAGTAAAGTTTCTATAGCCAAAAGACAAGAAAGAGGGAATACGGACAGTGTCTATGGCTAAATTTAATTGTACTGTATTCCTGCGGACTTATGAACCTGCTGCACGTCAAGTGACTGATTGGCGATACTTGGTAACCTGCCATAGTTTAGCGTAGAATGGAGCTTTTTCAGCTGACGTCACTCAATGCTGTGACGTCAGTAAAATGTCATCAGCGCGCCTCCCTTACCAAGACGTGGGACTCTGACGGTCATTTGAGACTGTTTAGCATTTCCTCGATATGTAGACTTATCGCGCTAGCTTGGCATTTGTATCGTAGAAATTAATACTTCCATTGAATTCCTTGTTGTGGAAATGTAACAAATAATAAGCCTACCATTGCAAATAATAAGGTAAATGAAGCTTAGACAAAAGGTGACACACAGGAGCGATCATGTAGCCTTCAAATTAAACTCCTACTTAGGTATTTAACATCAGTAACAAGCGACCAGTCGTAATATTAAGACTTCTGGTAAAACTGCTTTGACTGGAGGATCTGGACCATTATTTGAGTGAGTCTGGACGTTTGTCACTACAGAGTCAGAAGGCGCCAGAATCGAGATTAGTAAACAAGAGTGAACTGTGCTACAATACTCGTACCTGGGTTGAAATATAACTATGCCACACTACTGTTGTGTAATAGGGTGTACAAACAAGTCGAGTAAGAACCCAACAATGTCATTTTATGGGATACCAAACTCACCAACCCGAGTGAACAAATGAACGAGTCTACAGTTAGAAAGGAGAAGAATATGGTTGGCAAGAATTTCAAGAGAAATTACTTCCGATCCTAGTCACTGGAAGGTCTGCATGAAACATATCATCACTGTACTGTAATCACTGTAAATAAATCCTGTCAGCTAAAGTTGTTGGTATAGCTAAAAGTGTTGTCAGTTATCTTGAAAATGGAGTACTCTAGCCATTTTTTTTCGCTACCACGGAATGACAGAGAGGATTATATACGAAAATTAAAGAGTGCTAATGTGTTATTTGACCCATATGGTGTACAGAAACATTTTATGACCCAAGATGTTCACGACTACCCACCCTTCGCCTACCCCTCTATGTTCAACTACCTAGTGTCCTCTCCAAATTCAGACTACAACTTCCAGAGCTTGATGTCACATAAAAGCCTTCAAGCTCACAATTTCTTCCCGTGTGGTTGGGTGAAGGAAGTCAGCGTTAGGCGTACATCTGATCCACATCAACCTGTGATCGTGAGAGGCAGAGTAAGTATAGCCCGAGTGTACCCTATTTTGTGTTTTGTTTTGAGATTGAAATATCCTATCATATCTATGCAGAACTTATATAGCCTAGCTGCTTAATGTTTTTCCTATAGGCCTAGTTGGTTTTTCTAGGCTATATAGGCTAGTATAGCCTTAAAGTTTAACCTACATGTTAAAGTCAGTTAAGGCTTAACTTGGGCCTATCTAGTTTTCCCTTGTAGTAACCCACAGAGTAGGCTATGATTAAGCTATGCATCCAAGAGAGCAGCAAGGTGTAGCAAGCAAAGTAAGTCGCTAAGGAACAGGTACCAGGGAGCCTCTTCAGCCGACAAGCATACGAGCCTTGATCTGCTTCTCTGACCACAAATGACTCTTTGATATGGAGCTTCCAGGAGGAAAGTGACCTACATGCCATGAGTTTGAAGGAAATGTGGATATTAAGTAACTTATGAGCCTGACTCAGCTGTTACTTCAACAAACAAAGGATGAAGTTATGGCACACCTAATGACTTGGCTCGTATCTCTGACTGGGGTAAAAATAATCTTGTTTGTAATGCATCAAAGACTCACTTCTTACACCTATCAACCCGACAAAATCTTCCACAGGAGTACCTACTAATGTTTAATAATATCCAGCTCAATCCTGTATCATCCTTGAACATGCTTGGGGTTTCATTCACTCGGGACCTATCTTGGAAGGATCATACTACATCTCTTGTAAAATATGCTTCTAAGAGATTAGGTGTGCTAAGCCGACTCTGTACCTTCTTTACCCCTGCACAGTTGTTGACTTTATACACGGGTTTTATTCGCCCCTGTGTAGAGTACAACTCTACCCTGTCTAGCAACAAAGTCTCATCCCTTTTCTGTCCAATTCCCCAATGCAAGAGTTAACCGTTACTCCTAGTCCTTCATTTATGCAACAGATCAACTCTGGAACTGTCTCCCTTTGTCTGCGTCCAGGAATCTCGAAATGATCGGATCTTGAATTTGGTTCTCTTTATTTTTTTTCCCCCCTTGGAAGAAACTTTGCGGGCTCCTGGCGTTTGGTCCCTTCTTCCTTGCATTAACCCGTCATGTCCCGACTGATTTCCTACCTCCGATACTCCCCAGTCCCGAGCAATTTCGGATTCTTTTTTTTTTTTTTTTTGGCTCATACCTTCACTTTTGGTGAGAAACATCGAAAATTCATAGAGAAGTCGCCCTCCTTAGCCTATAAATGGTGCTACAGGTGACGAGTCAGCCTTATTTTTCGTTCTCTCTCAGGGTATCTGCCTCAAAGAAAACGAACTATGGGAGGCTAAACTAATTCAAACCACTTTGAATGATGTATTTATTTATTTGGTACGAATTTATGTGTAGTACAAGACTGTATTGGTTTTCACACAATTATATAGGCAATAGAAGCATTGTTCAGTCACCAAACACATCCACATATGGCACCTTCCTTTACGACATTACCACCTCATCGCTTCTGTTTGTTTCTTGCTCTAGCTTCTTTATTTCTTTGTTCTCCACCTCAGGAATCACTTTCACCGTGAATTACGTCATTGGAGAGACCGTGGGGCAACATGTCTTTACTGGCCAGGTCACTGCTAACAGGTGAATTGCCAAGTGTGGGGGGGAGAGGGGGGATGGGGGGTCTGGTGCGGCCAGGCAGTATCCCCACTTGACAGCAGATAGAGGAAGGTCTCCCACATATGCCTACCAAAAATCACCCGTGATACTTGAAAATTGTGCAAGTTATGAGCCTTGCAATTGCACGACGTACCTGTACGTCGATGGGTCTAGCTGTGACAAAACGTTGCGATGTACCCATACGTCGACGGGACGCCTCTGGTTAAAAAAAAAAAAATAACAAGCCTAGACTTTTATTCTCTTACTAAGAGATTTATTTTGCTCAGTACTCCTTACTATCCGCTTCCGTATCATTTAAATCATTCAAATACCACCATTCTGAGCATAACATACAAATTGGTATTAACTAGCAGTATCCAAAAATTAATCGCAATGGAAGAGGTATCAGGGAGCTTTCTTTACTGCTGAAAATACAGATCCTAGTCTATTCCTCTCTCATATTCATACAACTAAACTCTTGTACTTATGCAGGGCAGTTTGTAAATAGCGCTCCTCTAGAAACATACGTGGCAGTAGCTTATGTGTTGCGAGGACGGCTCAGTCGGCTAGTGTGGGCGTGGTTGTGGTCTTTGGTGTACGAAATGGATAAAGGTTACAGGGTAGACACTGATAACACTGAGCCGTCCCCACAACACAAGAGAAATCCCCCGGCGGAATGGAAGAAAAATGTTACATATGGGCCACCCTGTAACTTTTGTAATGTATGTGCCTTATTGTATAGCCAGTTGTATGATGTTGTTATAGGAATTCACTGTATAACTGCTAGCAAATCTGTTGTGGCTGTTAGGCTTCTTTCAGGTTATGCGCATTCTTTTGCACTCCCTCATACCAGTAGCAGCTCAGAATTCATAGAGGCCAGACCTGTACTGCTCGGCTCAAACATAAAGCAAACCCAACCCTGAGTTTTGCTTGCCACCTACACCAGAACCCACCTATAGCATCTTGTGATCACATCTTTAACAAAATTATACTTTACCCTGCCGAGCATTCTTCCCGTTCTGATCCCTCTACATTCTAACCATCTTTTTTTTCTTTTTTTTAACATCACGGGATTCCTTTCACTCATCACGTTTTGTTACCCCCGTCCCTCTAAAATTTCACCCCTTTCCGCTGGTACTGTGCTGTCCATTATCTTCGACCTATTACACTAACATACAAGCTTGACAGTGTTAACACTGCTACTGTTAACCCTCTCGTGGTCTGAACAACTCTAGTATCCTATTCCAACTAACACTAGACTATTTTACTCTGCTGAGAGTGAGTCATAGGAGCCTGAGTGTTAATTCTGATACCAATAACCCTCTGTCGACCGGGATAACTCTGGTCTTCTATTTCGTCTAAGGCTAGGAAATTATACGCAACCGAGAGAGAGCATACGAGTCCGTGTCGACAGCTTACTGCCCTCCTAACCCCTCATCCATCCCCTCTGTCTTTTCGTTATCGTTCTGTTTGCATCCCTCTTCTTCCCCACATGCTCACATACATCTCTTTATCAACTGATTCTCACTGTTTTTCAGGCATTTTTTTTTTGTCTGCACTCTCTTTTCTGTCTGTGTCATTTTCTGTATCTGTCTTCCTGTCTGTCTGTTTGTTTACTTGTCTGTCTGTTTATTTATGTTTGTCTGTTTGTCTTTTTTCTGTGCGTTTGTTTATGTTTATCTGTCTGCCTGTCTGTATCTGACCATCTATGCCTGTCATCTCGCTTACGTCATGTCCGTAACTTTTCTCACAGATGCTTCATTTAAAGGAACTCATCCAAGCCTAGCTCAGGTTAGGAACATTAGCCAGCAGAGGCAAGTGGGATGTGGAAAAGTGGAATTATGCAGCGAAATTTTATCCCCAAGTGCACAAGACAGGGAGAACAGTTCACCACATACAAGAGAAACCATAGCGACACCTCAGCCTAAGATACTCGAAGCAGACCCATACCATTCATGCCACGGCGGGGATGTAGCTCAGATGGTAGAGCGCTCGCTTAGCATGCGAGAGGTACGGGGATCGATACCCCGCATCTCCACAAGTGATGATTTTTTTCTGAACACCACAGTCGCAGTGTTGGCCTTGTTCAGACTCGATCCCCCCAGAATGAGGGGTGGTCTTCCGATGATTTACTTTCATTAAGGGATTTCAGCTGGACATCTTCCCTTAAATGTACTGGATTACAGTAGTCTAGCTTCGGCTTCCTACACCTTACACGGGGAAGTGGGGGACTGGCTGTTACCTATAGTTACAGATCGAATTCTCTTTAACAGCAAGTAAAAAAGAAAGAAAAACAAATGTAGTAACTAAAAGCTTAAAATTCAAGAACCCTATTTGCTCATATAGCATGTAACGATTATGAAAAATCATTTCTGATTCACAGGAAATAACATCTTCAGTAGTGCATCATACTAAAGTTATTATCGCCCTCTTTTGCCAAGGCGGAGCGATGATGTCTTTGGCCGCCTGTGTGTGTGTGTGTGTGTGTGTGTGTGTGTGTGTGTGTGTGTGTTCGAGTATTCCCATTTTATCTCATGAACGGTTTGAGCTGTCAACATGAAACCTCCATGGAATCAAGGACGAGTTCGACAATGGGCAGTCGGGGTCAGGGTCACCAAAATGGCTGCCAAAGGTCAACTAGTTTTTATAGGTCACCTTTAGTGCCATTATATCTCATGAACGGCTTGAACTATCAACAGTAGTCCTTCAGGGTATCAAGATATAGCGAAAATCTTACGGACCCCCTGGGGAGCCGCCTCTCCCCGGCCCCCTCGGGGGATGGTGCCACCCCCGGCTCCTCAGAGGGAAGCCGCCACCAGCAATCCCTGGAGAGGGACCTGTTCAACCCCCTCCCCGGGGGGTCCATGAGAGGGTTAACGGTAGTAATATTAACACACTCAGGCCTGTATAATTAAGTAATACGTCGAAAATAATGGACAGCATAGTACCAGTGGAAAAAAGTGAAATTTTAGAGAGACGGGGATAACATAACGTGATGAGTGAAAAGAACCCTGTGACAAAATAATAAAAATGGTTTGTGTGCAGAGGGATTGGAACGGAAAGAATGCTCGGCAGGGTATAGTCTCATTTTGTTAAAGGTGTGATCACAAGGTGTTACAGGTGGGTTCTGATGTAATCGTAGGTGACAAGCAAACTCGGAGTTGGAGTTGTTTTGTCTTCTGTGGGAGCAGTACAGGTCTGGTCTCTATGAAGTCTGAGCTGCTACTGGTGGGAGGGAGTGCAAAGGAGTGTGCTTAATTTCACCGTCTTTATTTTCCAAATAATTCCACCTAATGCTTTCCAACTTCACTTCATTACTCTCGCAAGCACTGAAGCTACACAAACTTTACTAACTGCAATTACACTTAATGCTTGACAACACTTTTCACGAGTACCAATGGTATACGAACTTCAGTAACACTTTCCTGTTTGCCAAGAACACTTCACTGTTTTCACAAGTTCCGAAAATAAACATCACTGACACATCACTGACACTCAAGTTGAACTGAAAACCGACTAAACTTTATCTATTCTCTTCCCCATCCCTATATAAGTTTCCTATGTTCTGGAGTTTTCTACATTCCGTGAGAACAACAGTTGCCAACTCGGAGATATCCAAAATATGAAAAGAGTTTTATTACTTTACATAACACTGTAAATGCATAACTTATGAAACAACTGCACTCACAAACAGCAGGCAAACTGGCATTCTGACTCGTACCAGAACCTGCGGTAAAGGAAACGCCGAGAAGCTTCTCGAGCACCTAACTGGCATATCCCGCTTCTTAACAAGAGATATATAAACTAATATGAAACAAAACGCCAAGGAAGACGTGCGAGGGAGCCTCCTACGCTGATAAGAATAAGTACCATAAGTGCAGCGTTTTCCCACAGCCTACGTTCATCCTGCAGAAACACACAACTTAATTACAAGAGGAATTTCATAGTTCATGCTTGTTTTCTGCAGGAAAGGCAAGGATCTGAGGCTGCAGAATCATCTTGTGGATCAAGTTCCTCCTGCAAGAACAAATCCACGTTACGATGGGAAATTGGTCCTAAATATGCTTGATAATCCTAACCCAGTAAGGTGCAAGACGCCTTCCCATGGTGGCGATGATGTAACCTGGCAGTTGCACTGCCTAGTTATACAAACTTCTTTCAACTTCTTCCATATCTTCTACAAGGAGGATGGTGGACTGCAGGACAAAGGTGACTTCAGCCTTCAGTCCACTTGGTTTACAGTCAGATGAGCCTGGGGTTACAGCAACAATAAAGTATCCTGTCCCAGTTTGCAAACATACAGCCATGAGTTTCCAGGTGACAGTGATTTCTGCTGCCCAAAAGTTGTAGCATGATGTTTTTTAAATTATTCTTCCTCCTTTAAAAATAATCTACACAGTTTTTCGGTGTTTGCAAAGGAAACATTTCACATAAAAACCACTGAGTATAAAAAAAAAAAATACACGAACACATAAACTGTGCAGAGCGTCAGTCATACAGCCCTTTGATTGCTGGGATTTCTCTCGGTTGAGCAAAATCGTCTAGTGATTTATCCATTTATCTATATATAACAGAGGAGGTGACCACAAACAAAGGGCTTTCATTTGTCTATTTTTCTCTCTACCTATGACCCCCAGTCTTTTAAACGCAATGTGTTCGGACATCTCGAAATGAACAGAACTTTGACTTTTTGTTTATGCTGGACAGGGCAATTCTGCGGGCTCTTAGTCTTTGGTTCTTTCTTCACTTAATAAAAAATCTACATTGCACAAACTTGACTGTGGGAATATTAGTATCATCATAACTTAATCATTACTGTTAGCAATGCATTTCTTTTTTTATGTACATAAAGTATTCCTCACTTGTTTATCCTCACTGTTATCAACGAATTTTTTCTTTGACATACACCAAATAGTCCTGCCTTGTTTATCCTTATTAGCAATGAGTTTCTTCTTTGATGCTTACTAAGTATTCCTCCTTTGTTTTTCCTTACAATTCGCAATACATTTCTTCTTCATTATACACTATGCATTCCTCGTATAATTTCCTATGAAGTAGTACTGAATCTTGTATCATTTGTAGCAAGTAAAAGGAAAATGCTATAAAGAATAAGGAGAAAGAGTAATGAGGATGCTGAACCCCTGCGAACCACAATAATTCTTTTACACTAACTTGCCCAGGGTTTTCATCCTTCTGCAGCTTATTGCTCGCAGCTCAGAGGCAGAATAAGAAATTACTATGGGTCTACATCCTTTCCATGACACTGCTTCGTGACTAGAGACACATTTTATTTTAACCTCATTTTACAGTATACCTTGGAATTCAAGATGGAAAGATAGTAATATTAAGACAGGTTAGAGTAAAACGGGGATAGTGAAAATACAAAGGTTAGGTCTGTTGAGGAGACGAGTGCAAAGGATGAAGACTTACTGGGGCGGGTTTAACCCCTAACCGTCGGGTGTCGGTTGGAACTGTCAATAATCCGGTGGCGTGGCGGCACGTGGTGTCAGTAGGAACTGCACTTGTTTTCCCTCAACAGTTTGAAGTGGCCGCCACTTTATCTCGTCACCGAACACTCGGGGGAGCCTCCCACCAGCCCACCCAACCATACCTCGGTCATCTGTGTGACTTTGCCAGGTGTGGGACAGTCTTTTCTTAACCCTTCTTATCCAGTATCGTTCCCACCTCACGTGGACTTTTGCCTCAGTCCACCCCTGCCAAGCCTCTTTCCAAGGATACTAGGAAAGGACTCAGTGATAGTGCCATAGGGCGTGCCTTGGGCACCATTATGTCTAGTTTATCTGGTAATGAAGAAGTTATCATATTGAGAGCAAAGCCACAGTCGGGGCTGTGGGAAGATGCACGAACACATCTTGTACTCGCAGCGAAAATTAGCCCCTTCCTCCCGCCATTACTCGTCGACGCAAGGACCAACAGACTGGGGATGCGGTACTTTCATTCACAAGAAGTAGAGTTGTTAAGTAATATGGTCTTTAATTTATTTTCCTGACTGCTATATTTTCTGAGATATTCAGGATAGAAGTAAAGCTATCGTGTGTGTGTGTGTGTGTGTGTGTGTGTGTTTTGTACTGAAGTGAGGCACGAGCAGATTTTAGTCAGGCGTCCAGGGGTTAAGAGAGAGAGAGAGAGGGAGATACTGGGATATGTTTAGTCCTGTACTGTTCCGAGATGGCAGCCGAGGAGGGTGACGGTTGTACACAGACAAGCCTGTGAGTAGAGTGAACAGTTTGGTTTAGCAGTGTTGATAATTAACTCACAAGCAGAGGCAGCCTGACCAGACCTGACTAGGAAGGGGGGTGGGGGTGGATACGAATATCACCAGCATAGCTTAAAATCAGAGACGAACTGGGGGGAGGACCAAGAATGTGAAGAAGTCTTGGTAATCCTTATGAGACATATGGCAACGTCATTTTGCAGTTTTCTGCTGTTTTTTATTTCTTGCTTTTTTTTTTTTTTACCTTAGCTCCTGCTGAGATTCATTAAATATTTTCTTCTTGCGTTTTCATCTTTCAGTGTTTTATATTTCTTTTTAAAACTGACGAAACGCGTTTATTAAAGCGGTGTTTGTTTACAAACGGACGCCATCCTTGAACGCCATTTTTTAACGAAATTACCTCCATCAGTGCCTATTTATCCAAACCTAACCTAAATTTTCGAAACTTAGCCCAGTCTTATTTATCCTAACCCACCCAACTCAATTTAATGTTATCCTAACCAAATATATGCTAACATAACCAAACTCATCCCAACCTGACCTAACCTATTCTGTGCTAACCTAACCAAGCTTATCCTAATCTAACCTAACCTATCCCTTATATAACCATATCTTCCTTGTTTATCGAGGGATCCTCTTCATGCTTGGACACGCACTTCGGTACACCTTTACAAAGTCACTGGATCAGTTCAGTGGTAGGTAAAAACGTTTGTTGATTTTTAACAGGTGGTCCTGTGTCTCCTTAGACGTTACCGCAATCTGTTAAGGATAAGGTAAATGAGGAAGTAATTATCACTACAAGCATAGTAATGGACAAAGAGATACAATGACACATACATGATACAAAGTTGCTGCAGTAATTATTACAAGTTTGGGGATGAGCAACGGGATACAATGACACACATACGCATGCAGAGAGAGGCATATGCATACATATATATACAATTATATCTATACATATATGTATATTATCACGCACGTGTAGCCATAGACATACTGTATGTACAGGATTGGTACATACAATATGTATACAGGATGTATAAAGATATGGGTATGTGTACAGACGTTCATACATATACATATGCTAAATGCACATACAGTATATGATATATATTCATATAAACATATACGGCAAAACACACACACACACACACACACACACACACACAC